>DWTW01002797.1:0-10614 GCA_018246275.1 Papilio slateri
AGCGCTAACGCTTTCCGAAGTGGTAGTAATGTTAGCTGTAGGCAGATAATAGCTACCGATCGAGCCGAGGTTCGGCCATCTCGGGCACCCTCGAATCGGAATGCTAAACGCGTTTTGAGTGCCATTCCAAGCCGAGGTCCTTGAGTCTAGTCACTCCCTGGAGCGTCCGCCGAAGCGACCTAAGAGCTCGACGGGATCGCAATTTTCCTATGAATCTCGCCATATGCGATTCTTCGCTTTCCTCTTCCAGCCGTTACCAACCAACATCACGAGGTCATCGGTATTTCTGAAGAAAGAGCACTCTCCTCTACCACTGTCAGTTGACAGATGCGCTTTTGCTGATTACCATTTTAGTTTATTGGTGTTCAATGCTACGCGTATATATAGTTAGTGTTGTCGGTTGAATTTGTTTGTTCCGGACTTCATCCAGTCAATCTGTACCATCATATATCATTATCCCAATGATTTCTTATATTTACGCGAATTCATGGAATTAAACAAATTTATTGTATTATCACTATCACTTTTCCCCGACGTTTGGGGGTATTTTACATCACTTATGATCACGGGGGCGAGGGGACTGAGATATTTGACGTCCAATGGCATTAGCAGCTATCGTCAAACACGATTGAGTGATGTAATGTACTCGAAACGTCGGGAATATAAGTAGTGATATTACATTTTATTAATGGCAGAGCCCGCAATAATACCATCTGTTGCACGAATGGCTCGACCGGTGCAATACCACGACCTCACAGAAGACAGGCGTGCGTCTTTCTGCGTTTCGTCTGATGAGTGAGGTGCCGGAGGCGTAAATACTAATCCTTTTCCCATTTCTGCAAGCATGGGATGAACAGGATTTCACTGGAAAGGGAATGGTCAGAAAGAGGAAATATCCCTTTTTATGACTTATCACCTACACTGTCCTTTAAAGGTAGGCAACGCATCTCCAACTTTTTAGCTTGTTACAGATACCTAGCGGGATAGTAGCGGTCACTTAATATCAGGTGTACCGCTAGCTTATTTGTCACCTTTTTCTTCTAAAAAAACGCGATAAAATCTGTAAAATTTATTTAATTCAAAACCGTTATCCTTTATAAATGTATGACTGACATAATCCTGTTAACAGTTCTCGGAAGTTGTTGAATTATAATTACACAAGTCAGTTCACACGTATCATGGACGCGAACTTTGTCAGTTGCTCATCGCATTGTATTAGTCCCTTGTTAGCTTCGTACGCATATTTGACGTCGGGACAAGTTTGATAATAGAGTTAGGTAAAGTACCTTGATATGTGCTCATATTATCCCACCTTTAATTTTATTCCAATTAAATACGGGAAAGCAAATTAATTCTGAATCGAATTTTTCGATTTCATTTGTTTTCACGTCCTACTGTTTGTTTTGTAATAATTAGGTGCAATTTTAAAACTTTAAGCTTGAGGATTTATTTTTAAAAATTACTTCTAAATGTTGTCATACCAACAATTTTTAGTGGTTCATACACCGCCACAAAAGCTAAGCGTCATTATTTCAAGATTGAACATGTAATCAAAAATAAATTATCACCGTTCAATCGGGTTATGCATAAGTATCGTAAATATAAAACCTGTTCAATGGTCTGAAATTTTTATTTCCTTTGGAATTTGATATACAAAGGTATTTATTTCAATTTAACAAGTGTTCAAGTGTCCGAAATTGTTCAAACACGCATCTATGTATGTAATAACTTATCCATTTTAAGATGTGCGTCAGATTTTAGGAAAAAATTACCTCTAAGCTTAAAAAATGAATTCTCGAAAAAGAAAAGCGATTCCTTCCTGCCGCATCTGAGTTAAAAGACGTGATAAATTGTTTCATATGTAGGAAGGCTTTGTTAGTGTCATTAGTAACAAGCAATAGTTAATTTAAAGGAAACAATAAGCCCTAGTGACTTTACCCCTATGAAACTCCGGGGAAGAATATGAGTTGAATGTCACCTCACTCTTCAAAATCGATCAAGCCGTTTAGGCGACAGGTCACAATGAAACAGACCTATAGCGAAATACATGGCTCTTCTGTCACTCGGGTAAAAAAGGTACTATTGGATGCAAATAAGTAGCTTAATTAATACTTGTACTCACGCGATGGTGGCGCCCTCTTGTTAGTTGTGTTATAAAAAATAAAACGTATTTGAAACCAACAGCCGTAATCGAGCCTGTTGTTGCTTTTAATTAAAAATATGCGGAAGGGTTGTAATGATGCTTCAGGTAACAGTTAATGTATTGATTGGTTTGTTAACTTAATGAGATATATAGCAGCTGGGAGCTTTAAATAGTAATGATATTATTTCCATAATACAGTGTTTAATAGTACTAATTAGCTCTTATTGTTTCCTTTGCTTTAAACTCATTACGTGTGTGGCCTCTGCTTGCAATGTTTTAACGGATGAGGGTCCAGATTAGCAGTGGGTCGCGTAATGTTAGGTGATACCGCCGCCAATGATAGTCTATAACACCAGAGGTGCTTTTCTTAAAAGATCCTAAGTATGCCACTAGACACATATCATTGGGTGTAGGTTGGTTCACGGTTGAAAACTGAAACCAACCTGTCAAAGAATGACATGTCAGAGCCGTTTATTTTTCATTATTAACTTTGTATCGTAGTTCGTAGGCACAGCACAGTTTCTGACGTCGGAGTGGAATTACGTAATAGCAAATAATTAACAACAATTGCTCCACGTCGTCCGAGATGTAATCTGATACCGTTTAAATGCATATCTCGTGTGTGGCTTTGCTATTAAGTTCATTGTTAGTGAATTAAGGCGATTGCCGCAGGTTCGCCGCTCAGACCCCTGGCGCCGGCCCATCTTTGTACTCGTACATCTTCCATTGTTGTACGCAGGCAATGAATATACTAATGAAAATATTCTGTAGAGAACAAAATGCCTTAGTTTTAATTGTATTTACCACTATCATTGTACGCATCGATTAGACTATCTAGCGCTCACACCGCTGCCTTGGGTTGAATGGAATTCATACAAATAATAAATAACAAACAAGGATATAAATTTTATTTATTATCTTTTTAAATACAAAAGACATTGTTTTTTTAGAAACTAATATTTTTGTTTTGTTTTAAATACGTAAGAAACTTAATTACATAATAAAAATACAAATACAAATAAAACAAAAAAAATAAAGTGTATCAAAGTTAACCTCGGTATGGTTTCTCCTTCTCAAATTGAGTTAATTTAAAAATTAATGGACCTTTTAATTACCTAAGGATATGATTATGTGAAAATACTTTACACAATTAACCTTCATGATTTAGCACACTAGTTCATTGAATAGAAATACGAATAAACAGAAATTGTAAATTCATCAGACATCGTAAATTAAATTATCAGAGACTGGAATCGGATATTTTTAGGTTAATAGTTGATACGCCTCTTTTGTACTCCATAAACTACTGTATAATTACTTACGATATAACAACTTCGCATACACGGTGAATGTTCGACGTTTCCCAAAGCAAAGCACTCGATCATTTGTACATTTCCTTGCACGGAGCCGGGTACAGTTCTGAAAGCGAATTATGACCCGGCATTAACAAGCGCTGTGTAAGTTCAGTATTAATTGATTTGTGATCCATTTCGAGTCGTTACCGTTATTCATACGGATGTATAGGAACAGCCACTGTTTGTACGGTGCTGTGTATTTCGCCCGTGGGTCTGAAATGTTTGCATTTGATAATTATTGAAATAACAAGCTACTAGTGGAACAATGAACGAAATGTATTTAACATTTTGTTAAGTTAGAACAAACTAAACGAGTAAGAGGCTTACCCGATATTAAGTGATCCTCCCTTCAACATCCGCAAGAATTGCGAGTTCAATGAAGAAATGAGGAAGAAAAATAGAAGAAATATAGGATAGGAGGGGATAGAAAGTTGTTTTGCAGAATTTCATTCAATGCACGCAATGAAGTGGTATTGTATTTATATGATTGGTTTGCACAACAGTACCACTTCTTCGCGTCGGTGCGGTGAGGTCGTGGTATTTCCTTGTTAGAGTCAATGTCATTTAGATTGTGTGCACTTTATTATTTGTGTCGTTAAAAATAAACCCGTTCCAATTTCTTGAAACAAAACGTATAGGAAATTAGAAGAGGTACTGTCGAAATATTATTATATATTATATATTTTTTCCTTTTCTTCTTCAAACTCTAGCTCCTTCTAACTCTTCCATGTCTTCTGGTAGTTGCATTCGCACGTTAATTTCCTGATTTGTTGTATAATAGAACCTTAGAATAGCGATAGGTGCAATTATAGTACAATAGGATCTATTGTCAGTCCATTAGACGCAGGCTTCATTACACTAATTATATGCTATTGCTCTGAATTATTCAAACATTTGCACAATAGGCGCTGGAATGGACTCAATGTAGAGCTAATTTTGACATAAACTGATTAATGTTAGAAATATTTAAAATATCGAATACTTAAAAATATTTACTGACACCCAATCGAACAAATCTTCTTACAGAATGATAATAATAATCTGTATTACATTTTTCTTAATTCAAATATTTATTCTTTAACTATATTAATTAGATGAAAGAAGTGTATAATAGGTACCACCCAAAATCTATAATTTCCGCCTACCACTTGACAACGCGGTAATAAATTTTAGATATAAATACGTAAATAAAGCACAATGAGTTAAATTTTACATCTTAGAATTTGAAGTTCAGTGTAGCACCCCTGTTTGATCTTCCGACGGTAGGTAACGATGTGGTAACAAATCACGATTATTCATCATAGTCCTCCGCAGTTTCCGCTAGAGATGATCTCAAAGGGACGCATAATGAGGCTAATCTTTGGCAGACCTTCTTATTGTTGAGACGCCGCGCCGACCTTTCGATCTTTGTTGCAAAATATACCTATGTTTAGTGCAGTTTGAGAACTAACGTGTGGTGATCACGAAACCTCTTATATAAAATTTGTTTTAAATTTACACTTTCAATCAAGGAAATATAAATGTACATCGTGTTTATGACACATTAAATTCTGAAGTGCATCATTTTCTATTTTCTAGCAAAAAAATAATTAAAATAGATAATGTTTCACAATAGACAATACTAGATTAAATCAAATAAGCGACTCCAAACATTAACACCAAATAAAGACAGTCATCCGAACCGGGGGAGATAAAGAAATTTACACTCTATTAGGCGGCGGTGATTCAGCAAATGGCACCGAATTAGGGAGACCGGTCGACCCCCGGCGCCAGACTTATGACCGCGCGGATGATGCTTCACTTCATATCCTGGCATAAAGTATACCTGGACTGGAGAGGCAATCATCTAAGTCTAGACGGATTATAGTGAAATTATGCATTGTGTATATTTTTACACATTTTTGGTAGTGGTGTCAAAATTACATGTTTTGATACTAAACAAATATAGCATACTACTACTAGACCTGTGCGGAATTCCGCAGTCGAGAGAATCCGATTCCATATCTATCGAAAAAAAGCGAGCGAAAGAGAAGCGGCACATTTTAGACCTTTTTTTTTCACTAGTCGGCGATTAAATAAGTTTTGAAATGAAGGGTAAAACATGAAAATTGATTAAGGAAGATAAGCAAGATCTCGCGGATCGGCAGAAAATCTGTCTAGATAAATAATATAGCATATTTACTTAGCACAGTCGTTTAGGCATATTAAAAGGATGAATGAAAGAGTGACAATGGAAATTTATGTTTCCAAAACAAGTGGCAGTGTTGTTAAAGGACGTCCTAGATGACGTTCTCATACAGACTAAATTAGGCACATTAAAAAAAATGTCGCAATTAATAGTCATTACTAGTAAAGAAAATATAAAAGGGTTGTGCGAAATGCTGCCAAATCGACGTATGGTTTTAGATTTTAGTAACGGTTGAAACTCCCGGATGAATTTTTCAATGATACCTATATACTTATATATCTAGTTACTAATCTTGTTAACTTGTTAGTGGTCATCAGCAGTCGAAAGATATCAACATCTGGACGTAGGGCTCCCTGAAGTATCGCCACAAAGATCGGTCCCTCACTGCCCTTTTCCAGTGGACTACCCAAATCTTACCCAGAGCGTTGTGCCTAAGGCCTATCTACGCTGAGTCGTCTTGTTAGTACGTCCTGAATATATTTTTGCAAGCTAATTTTTTTCCTTTTTAATTAGCAATGATAATGTAGTAACTTACGAGGTGAAACAGGTGGAAAATGTCCGGCACGTTCAATTACCTGTCGGAATAATCCTGACGCTCTGTCACGCTGTAATACACGTTTGACTTCAGTTCAGCTTTAAAAAAATATATCAAAGGGGAGCCGTTAATGCATCACGCGAGCAATCTCTAAATCGAGGGGTGCATAATTTATCATCTGGAGGCCACTACCTTCTATCCAACGCTATTTTTATTACATCACACGTTTCTCTGAAGAATGAATTTCAAATGGCGTCGGAAGTTTGTGTTGGGGGAATAAATCCGGCTCCGGTACTAAGATGTTGCTTCTCACGTTATACTCACTTGTTATATGAAGTGCGAAAACAGTGAGTTTTCTTACGTTGTTACAATTAAGAATCTGTTCTGTTCGGATGTCTTTAGAATTGTACGGCTAATACTAATACGGCTCTATACAACTTCAATTTATCTACTAATAATCACATAGGTCATTCAGGGGTGCCAGAAGATCGTTTCTTGCACAATTGAATTGGAAATATTTATACAATTTTCATTGGAATAGGTACTTATTAGTTGTGTACCACGTCGCTCAGAAGGTGTTCCAACTCCATTAATAGATACCTAAAATTATTTAGCCCATCTTGCTCGTGGACGATGTAGCTATCTAATGGTGAAATAATTATTAGAATCCGTTTAGTAGTGTTAGAGTTCACCAGTAAAAAAATGATATACATCTTTCCTACACTGTTTATATAAATACATAATCGTTTAATCATTTCAAAATTAAAATACCAAGTATTGCAAAAAATTTACAAAGAATTTACTACTTTAAATATTGCATTATATGATATTAAAAACATGAGTAAGATAAGTGTTTACAGGCTAGATTCTGGTGTGTGTGCAGGAATAACATTTCCAGTTTGACGTGGGTACCTGCGAGAGAAAAGCGAACAGGATAACACTAAATTAGGGCGTAGCATCGTTAAGTTACATCACCACTTATCATGTGGGATTTTGGTAAACTAATAATAATAGTAAATAAAAAAATATTTACAGGTTTGTAGTAGGGCCCATAAGTGTTTGACGATTTAATAATCTTGAAAGAAATACACCTAGAGTATGAATCGACTTGCAGCACGATTTATATACACTTTGAATTGTCCCCACTGTGCGTAGAGTAAGGAGTGTTGTTTAATTTTGAACATCAATGAGTAAGGAGTAAATATAATTATTTACCTTTCACTGTCCTATATGTAACGTTAAAATGGCCTGAAATAATTGCGTAATTTTATGTTATTATTATCCTTTTTATTATTATTATTATCGGATTGTTGTTATTACCTATATTATAATTATTATTATATCGTTTATTATTTAAGCAAGAGTGTATTTAGTTGTGTATTTTAGTGTACGTGGAGCTTTAGTAGACATATTAACTAAACTGGGGCTATACTAAAGAAGATATTAGTGTTTTGAATATATCGGATAACAATTGCTTATATTCATTTTATTAAATGTTATTATGTATTTTGAGATTTTTATTTCATAATAACTATGACATTGGGAGTCAAAAATCTTAATCATTTCATGACTTAACGACAATGTAAACACAAAACAATGTAATTAATTATTTATAAAAGGAAATATTTGTATTTGCAATGACACTCTCAAAATATTTTCTTGATTCGAACACATCTTTCCCCGATAGAATAATTCAAGTTACACAGATTATATTTTAATTAACCAACAACAATATCCAGGCGAGCCTGGGTAGTTAATTAAAAATATGCTATAAAACCTGTAAAACTTCTTTCTTTTGGTGTGAAGAGAAACATATCACGACAATGCATAAAACCATAAAGTACCCAACCCAATCAAAAGACATTGGAAGGTAACAGTTTTTTATTTCTAAGGCCCCGGATTTATTATTTCTGGTCAAATAATTACATTGCAGATGTAATTACTAAAAACTGTCATAATTGCAAGATTCCATCTTTATATTATGTACGAGGAGGATTATATACGCGGTCGGCAGTGACGAAACGGCCTCACATGTTACGGCGAGTCGCGGTCATTAAATCTTGCCGCTCTGGTAGTCCAGCGACGCACACGCATTGTGTAGCGGCACCTATAACTGGACTGTGCCAGGCTTATTCGTATCTGTCTCACTGCCGCCCGACAAGACATTTATAACTAACGACTCCGACGTAACGGTGACGTAACGATTTGTAGGTGTAAGCATTCTTACCTACGACAGGTTTTACTCAATCTCTGAACACAAGCCATTGTAGTTTTTTTCGGTAAGGACCCTGTAGTAGTAAATATTTAGAGTATTTGCCCCGGATACGTCCAATTCAGCCTAAGTATGTAAAAGTTTTAAATTTCTGTATCTTCAATTTTCCAATACTGTGTCCAACACAATATATAATTGTGCATACCATAGCTTCAGATGTCGATCAGGGAAGACGGGAACCATGAGTTTTTGTGTTAACACAAATACATGTATGAAAAAGGATTAATAAAATGATAAAAGAGTTGTAAAAGACAAAAATCATGTAATTACCCGGAACATCAATTTCATCACAGCATGAAGAGTTCATTTGGAACAACGCGACAGGTGTTCAATTTTTCGTCTAAAATCTGGAACCAACCACTAATCTACCATAATTTTTAAATTATTGATGAATAATATATCAATTATTCAATAAATGATGTAGTCGGTGATTGTAAAACGTCCCTTATAGGTCTTTGTAAGTTGCATAAACAGTCGGACAGTCGTGACGTATAAAACAATATCTGTAATTAAAGACTTTAAAATAAGTCCGTCTCGCGCCTGACTCCTGCCATCACCCGGCTCCATCAATAACGAATTACTTTTGTTACTACTGCTGCCGCACACCTTTTTATTTATAGTGAAATGATACCGAACAATACAATAGTTCTGTTTCAAATTACTCTTGGCTCTTTCAAAGGAAAATTACGGTTGGACTCTTTGGAATAGATCGTAATGTTTTCGGAGTACGCCATTCATCTTGCTATTAGCTCGAGGTCGTGTTTATTGTATGAATATATAAATCCGTAGAGGAATGTCTGAGCGTTCACTATACATTTTTGTAGTACACAAGGCAACTTGAGTTCTATCTCCGGATTATTAACAGTGTTAATAGCAATTATTTGTTCTAATTTACCAATTGTTTGGTGTCCAAGGATAATATTGGAAGGATGATTGATAGCTGATTGTTAAAAAAACAATATTGCGATCTACAAAACCCGCATGGAGGTCTTAGTTTTATGCCAAAATGTTCTGACTACGAGTAACAAAGGTACGCTTCATGTGTAAGGCATTAATAATTCGCTTTTTTAAGAAAGTGACCTAAGACGAGCAATCCAGATTTTACATGTCTTTTACAAATCTTACATGTAAAAAAATTAAACTGAAATGTTAATCTTGTTACTTTGAAATGCGTTAAAAGTGAAAAGCGTACATCTTATTAATTAAAACGCTGTAGACAAAAGAAGCATATCCGCTTGCCGCCGAGCTTCGTGTCATGACAGGGATAAAGCTGTTAACATAAAAAAATATTAAATTTTTAAACAGCTCACACTTGATCTAATTTACATGCACTGAATACAAAATAGATAGAAGCGGTTTTTTACGTTAAATCTCTAACTTACTTCTATTAGCTTTACTTCTAGTAACTTTAATTTGATATCGAAAATTGTATTAAAAAACGCTAATCCTTATAAATTAAGTCCTACAAATAATCGAATAAGCTACGGTCACTCTAGAGTTCGCGCGCTCTGCTATTTTGATATCAATAACGACAGGATAACCGTTAATTGATCGACCGTGGTGACATTTCACCGCGAACGTCTCGAGCTCGCGCCGCCTTTGATGTTCGCCGACGTCTCACCACCGTGCGCTCACAAAGAACACCGCCTTAATTAAATTCGTACGCGCGACTATTCCACACTTGTCTAGTTTTCTGTATTTGTGACCGTTGTTGATGTCAAGTTATTTTTTATACATAAAAAGCGGTTCAATTTATGTCCTTTTACGGATTAAATCGTTAATTGATTGACAATATTCATTAAAATCATCTACTGGATCAATTTGATCGACGGCAAGTGGCATTGTTTCGTAAACACATGATGTTTTTATGCTTGACTTTGACTTTAATTATACTTATATCATGTGGGATATGGTCAAGCATAAGTTTCTTCTTTAAAATAATGCCTGAGAATCCACTCTAGAATTTACAGAAGGTAGGTACTTAGTAAATATCTTCTTCTTCAAATATCTTCAAAAATCTGGAGAAGATAGTTCACTTTAGTAGGAGGTTATTAGGGAAAGTGAAAAATTGAACATGCCAATCGCCAGAGGTCTATAAATAAAAGCATAAACTTTATCATG
>DWTW01002798.1:0-10614 GCA_018246275.1 Papilio slateri
TTTTTTAATCCTATCTCCGCAATAACTAAAGTAATTTATTCACGTCATTGACGACTTGTGTTGACAGTTATTTAAAATTAGACATGAATTAAAAATAAATTATTTTTTGTAATAATCTATCTAATTTTAGATCTCCTTAATGTCATTTGACTTCGGTATCAGAATTCTGTAATTTAACGATACCATGTAATATTGTAACAAATTTCACTGGAACTTTATATCTTTGTATGAAAGCTTACAACGGCACAACAGACTTTGCGAAGTTATATGATGTATTTTTTTAGCAAAAGTAGATTTTTTGAGCGCTTTTTTTCCTTTACGATGTACAGAACTTTAAAACTTTACCTACAACAATAATTAAGAGTCGATATGGGTTCACACTGTATTTATATATCATCAATATAGTTCAGGTCCCAGGTTCAGAGTTAAAGACCTGCAAAGAATGTAAAAAAGAAGAAATACAGAAGACTTGACTTATTTGTCAGCCGTGGCATTTGTCTGATTTGATGTATTATATAACAATTCTTGGATTTTGAAGCCATGTTCTAACTATTTTAAATAATTTTGAATTATAAATCAATCGGTAAATTAAATTTAGTTCAACTATGCAACAGTTAACCGAATAAATTTAAGTCGAAAGTAAAAAAGTGTTTTGCTTGAAAGATATCGTTTTGGGGCCCGTACATATATTTATACGTAAGTATTTAACAAGTTAATGTTCTATAATCTGTTCCCTGGGCTGTTCCCATCTGGATATTGAAAAGATCGATCTCATTATCATCACGTTGAATTCCGCAATCTAAACCGTCGTCGTCTACCCATCTTGTGGGTCCAACGTCATCTAACTTTGCCTTCAGTATAATCCAGCTCTATGATTTCAGTGTCTAGATGCACCCACTGCGAGAGCGCACGTGCGACGAGCTGCTGCAGCACCCGCTGCTGCGCACACCGCCGCCGGAGCCCGAGCGGCCCAAGCCGCCGCGCGTGCGCAAGCTCAGAGTCTTCAAGCTCGTTAGCTTATTACTAATATAAGGATCGGAATGTGATGTTTGAGAGTTGACAACAGTGTTTGTAGTCATTAAAAATAATTTTAATTTTCCAGCCTCCAAGATTTCCCTTGTTGTCTAAAGATTTCTACGCAAAATGGTGCAACCATCAAAAAGAGGTAATAGAATAAATACTGCCTTTTTTCACTATATGACTTACACAAAGGGCATTTACGTATTACAAATGGTATATTTTATTCTTATCGAATAGTTACAAATGTCGAAACACAAAGTGGACGATAGCTCTCCGGAGCTGTTCCCGGAGCTGTACCTGAAGCCGCGCCGCCTGGACTACTACGCGCGCCAGTTGGAGCAGAACATGATCGTCAACAAGGAACTCATCAAGAAAATTAATTTAATACAACGAACTGGCGTTAGTCGATACATCTCTTGTATTATTTCACTTGTAATATGCTGATACCTTATTTGTATGATGATACTTTTTTGTATTTAAAAATTCCTACATGCCCCAATTTGAATAAATTGAAGTAGCTGTGGAGCGACCTTCGCTCTGCGCTAACATCTCTATCATAGTAAGATCGAGTTTTTTCGAAAGATATTTAGTATTCGAATTAGAACATCTAATGACATTTAATATAATTTGAAGGTAAGTTACGGTTTTCATTAATGACAATGCAAAGATAGCATAACAGATGGCGCTTTAAAAATAAGTTTTTTTACAATATTCGCGTTTTTATGGGAAATATACCTATAAAGATAAATTTAAATATGAAAACCGTATCTAAATATAAAATTTCATAAGATGTTAGAGCCTATATAGCCTTATATAGCATTGCTCGCTTTACATAATAGGATGTATTAATACAAAACTATAATTAATACAAATTGGAGGAAGGCAGACCTATGATTAATTTTCGAAATATAGATAACTTTAGCATTAGGCATAACCCTGGGCGCATCTTCTCACCTTAAAAACTAATTGAGCAAATCAGATTGTCATATACGGAGCACGTTTCCGCAGGGCTTCGTGGACTGCTGGCTGCGGCCGCCGCCCTCCGACAACTACAACAAGCTGCTGTGCAAGCAGCGCCAGCGCACGCTCGACGTCGTGCGCCGACAGAACCTCTACATCTACTCCCGGCTACTCATCGCCGTAACTAGTCATATTCACTTGTGATCGCCCAGTGGTTGAAATTCAACCATATTTTATAATTTAATTTAGTGATTTTCAAACACCTACTATATGTACATTTTAGTTTATTAATATCATCATCATTATCGTCATCAGCCTTTATCAGTCCACTCCTGGACATAGGCCTTACCCAATGTCTTTCTGACTATGCGGTCCACCGCTTTCCGCATCCAGCGACTTCCTGCCGTCCACGCAAGGTCATCGGTCCATATTGCGATATGAGGATATTTGCGAGGTGAGGATAGAGCGGAATTTGCAAAATACTGCTTAGCCTAGTTGAATGCGTCTATCTATCTCTATATATAATAGTGTGTCCGCGATAGACGTAGTCTTTTACCACTTCAATAACTGCATTCCCGATGATAACTGGGCCAGGAACAATGCGCTCGTTGAACATGGCTGTGGTCTTATTAACGTTCATCTGTAGCTCCACGCATCGGGAAGCAGCGTTGAAATCGTTGAGCATTCGACTGAGATCCTCCAGAGATTCAGCCTTGATATCCACGTCATTAGCAAACCGAAGGTGCGAGATGTACTCACAGTTGCCGCTGATTCCTTGCATTTTCGATTCAGCGTATTAAAGATTAAAAGTTTTATTAATATAAATATGCTCAAAACTTCACATACCTCAGTACGCCCAATTTTTTTATAAATGTTCCTGAAGTTATCACTATACAAACCGCGCGCAGGAAGTTTGCCGCAGTAACTCTCTCACTTTCCCCTACGAGTGTAGGACGGATGGGCAAAAGTGAGAGACATCACTCATCGACAACTCATCTGGCTCACCTCGCCTGATCAATACCAAAGCAGTCGTACTTGTAGGTACTAAGTAATCAGTAAACTTTCTGCGCGCGAATAATTTGTTTTTACGTCATTTAGTAGACAGAAATAAACATGAGGACCGTAATGAATGTCTAGTAAAAATCATACATCAGTCTTTCTTTTACATATTTTCCAGAGATCTGAACAGCTGCTCACAAAAGAATTAGATTTAGCCTGGAAAGACACAAAGCACAAACTTATTTTAGGAGCATCGTAAGTTTAATATATGATCATAAGTTTTGAGTACAAAAATATGTTACACTGTTTTAATAATGAAATACCTGCAGTACATTATTACGTCTAATATCAGTACTATTAGTTGAAGATCACTGAAGTTGGGTTTTTCTTTCAGATTGCCGTTCATATTGTTTAAAACGGAGAAAATAGACCGCGGCGTTCGGGATCCTGCCTTCGACAAACCATCTCATGTAAACAGAACCAAGTGAGACTTATTTGGTTATTGATAACGCGGCCTCGTAGGGCGTAGAGTTCGTAATTATGACATCGTCCGTCCAAGGTTTTGGGAAGGACCATATTTAAAACTGTTGATTTATATTATATTACTTTTCTTTTATGGAAGAAAGGCAAACGAACAAGGATTTTACCTGATATTATAGCCACTACCCATCGGCATCTGCAATGATCAGAACAATAACAGATACGTTGCCAAAGGGGAATGGTGCCCGTGGAACGTCATATCAAGTGATGATCACCTCGACATCATGGCGTTATTCTCTTAGGTTGAGGTACGTCCGCGGTAAGGAGACCAATAATATTATGCAATAGCTAATTCCGCTGCCACTTTCATTGGTAAACTTGTTAGTAGAAATAACAATCATTATTTTCCAAATTTTAAGCCGTTAATTTACTATCACCAGGTTTGTATATTTACCTAATACTAAATTTATTATAATGATTCCAGAGTTGCAATGGAAATTTGGGTCCGAGGAGGTTCAAAGATGGGGAAGGTGATCATAGAACTGTTCACCGACCTGATGCCGCGGACTTGCCAACTGTTCCTTAGCCTGGTGAAGGGCGACAACAAGGGACACGCCTACATGGGTTGTAGATTTTTTAGGTTAGTTTAATCACTTTGTATCAAGTCATACGTTTTAATAAAAATGTCGTTTGATTTAAATGATTAAGTGAATTTCAAAAATGAAGCAATTTTTAATTTGAATGAATTTAATGAACTGAATTTAAAATACATTTGACTCCAGCTAATTAAAAACAACATAATATAAATAAGTAAGAGCTCATATTTTCCTCTAACCTTTGCGTGTTACTGTGCACTGCCCAAAAAAATGTAATGTCTGAGAGTATACTAGAGTAAAAATAGGACACATCAGTTGAAATATGAATGAAAAATAAAAAAAAAGTAATATCCACATGTATCCACCAATGCGGTAATAATAATAAAGTAATGGCCGAGCCGAGGTTCCCGAGAGAGGCCTCGAGCTTAGTTACTCTTATCGATTATATTATAAATCGAGGTTAGGGGCTAAGCGCCGTCTGCGTTCTGCCATCTCAAACCCGGCGAAACTGTAGATACCTCTTCTAGGCAAGCAGTGACAAGTCAGTCACAAAAAAAACATTCACGTCTTTTTTTTCTCTAACATACAAGAAAACACTTGACAAAATATACTGGCCATTATTCACACATCCAAACCACGTTCATATATCCGGATACATTTGTCTATTACAAGTAATCCTAACACCATTCAGATTCAAGATGTCACTATCTTAACCCTAGGGCACCTTTTTCCAATATTACCAATTACTTTAGATTTTTATTATACATCAAAATATTAATACCTCAATAATTTTAGGATCGTCCCAGATCTTTACTGCAGAGGAGGCGACGTCGTGAAAGATAACGGTTTCGGTTTCTACCATGCGGAAGCAAAATTAGCACTCGAAGGTCCTGAGAATTTTCTACTCAAACATACAGTACCGGGTAAGCGACATTTTAAGTCAACATGTGTATTTATATTCACGTCACAATTTGGTAATTATACAGATGTATTAACCTATCCTACTCGAGCGAATTACAATATTATGTCATCACGAGTGCTCTATCCACGGATACCTCATCCGCAACACCGGAAGGAGTCGTGTGAAATAAACTAATGTTACTTTTGTTTTAGGTGTCTTGTCGATGGTAGTGACTTCGGATAACGAAGTACCCGGACAATTCAATATAATTTTCAAACCTTTGCCACAATTTGATGATAAACACGTCGTCTTCGGAAGAGTAAGTATGCACAGATTGTTTGTTAATATATTTAAGACTAGGTGAAAAAATAGCCTTGTAGCATCAGTAGCCTACGATCTTAAATTCCAAACACAAGCGTTATTTTAGGTTTACTATTTTTTAAATAAATTTAAATACCAATAAACCCGACTGACTGTAGCCCTTTGACGTTCCGGGAAAGAATACGAATGGAATGACACCTCGCTCTTCCAAGATCGGTCAATCCGTTTAGACTACAGCAGCAATGAGTCGGACACAGATACATTAGCCTCCAGTCCGTCGGGCAATAATTACCAAGATTCTTAATAAAATTGCTTGCAAAGATTGCCAACTTAAAAAATCAAATATTCAAAAGTTTTCTAATACTTAAATAATAAAAAAATGTGACAACCTATAATATAATGGAAGGAATATACATTTATGGAAGAAGGTGGCAAACAAGCGAGCGGTTCACGAGATGTTAGATGACAACCACTGCCCACTGACATCGAAACATGAGACGAGTTGCAGATACTTTACCAGCGTTTATGTTGAGAATGGACGGTAAGTAACAGGAGAGGAGGAAGGAAAAGGTGGAATTAGAGGATTAGGGAAAATAATGCAGCGAATAATAAAACCCACTGTAAACTTTGTTTACCTCGGTAAGATATGAATGGTGTTAAGTTTTTATAGGTTTAATACCGATTATAAACATCAGAAAATATCTTGTGACAGATAATATCAGGTCCTACACAGACGTTGGAGCGCATCAGCGCGCTGGGGCTGCCGCTGGGCACGACCAGCTCTGACTGCATCATCCGGACATGCGGCTGGTTCAGACGCAACGGACAGTACCGCGAGGGCAGCCCGAACACTATCAAATTCCCGCCCAGACGAAAGATGGTGTAGCAATCGTATTATTTTTTTTATTAAAATTTTAAAGGTACAATTATAATGTACTGATTTGTTTAATTGTAATTTTATTTAATACCCCACGTCATGTACTGGTTCAAATATCATCCTGGAATATCGTATTAAGCGATTCCAGAATAGAAACCTACTGAGGATACATTAGGTTTTCAACTTCAAATTATGACTTTTATCAAATTCAAAGCAATAATAAGAACAGTACAAATACTTAATACCGTTTATTTTCATACGTATCTCTAATTGTTAAATAAATTAGAAAATGTAATACAAAACATGACACCGCTCAAGCAGCCGAAGCTGACGATTGTTCAAAAACAACGTTGATCAATTCAGTCAAGCGAAACAAGAAAATAATATTGATGGCGTTGTCTTTGTCACAACACTATTGTCACTCTATCTTCACGAACAACGCGCATGAAAATATTAATGCCAGCAACTGAAAAAAAAAAACAAAAATGATTCACATGCATTGTAAACGTTAGCGTTGCATCAAATGGATTGATGGAGTGCATCCATCAAATTAACATTTTTGTTTTGTGAACTATTCGTGCATATGATATTAATACATCCAACACATCGCTACCGGTCTCGAAAGAGAGGATGTCTCATTAGTCTAATAATTTTTATTACTTAGCCGGGTACGCGAAGTATTTATCGTCAGAAGATAGGTTAAAAATACATTACTTTTAAAAGAAAAGCATGTTAAAGTATGCTTACCATAACAATTGTTGTTACAATCGCAGTTACTCCAACACTGACAGCGTTTTCTCGCAAGAAACTAACTGTCTTCTCGAGACATCCGTCAGTGTACATAGTAGTGGGATTCGGGGAGCTCTTGCAGTCCAGTCTCTGCAATATCGGTAATAATTATTGTGTACGTAGTGTAGTAGTAGTGTGTTCTTATGATAAAGGAATTTTGGTAATATAATACAATGAATTGAGATTTATATATAAAAAATTTAAACAAAGACTGCTTTTGATATGGTGTTTTAGATTAGTGAAAAAAAATCATAACAATTTACACAAGGTTATTGCGATGATAATAAACGGTGGGTGTTTATTTTATCATAAAAAGTATGTTTTGTAATTCACAGTAAGGCATTGCAGGCCACATGGAATACCGGCTTGCAGTGAGAGTTTGTACTGCGTTTCATCTAGTAAATGAGGTAACCGGTGGCCCAATGCCCCCTGCCTCTTAGCTCCCCCAGTCTCCCCTACATCGATGCATGCAGATAGTTACTTTTGACATTTGCAGGTGTTGATCTGATTGCTTACTTGTTTCCCGCCTTCCAGCCAAAAAAATCCTGTTCCTTATTCCTTTCTGTTCTTAAGTACCTTGTATAATTGTTGCTTATTTTAAGATCACTTTATACTGTAGGTTACACTTACGGCTTACACTATTATTGTTATGTCACATCAGATGAACCGTTTCCGCTTTGGCTTCATATCTTAAAAACCTACCTTGCCAGGATAGACTTCCTTGCAGCAGCTCTCCGGCACGTTATCGTTCCAGTCGTTGTGGCTCCTGACGCCGCAGCACTGCAGGAAAGTCTGCGTGTCGTCCCACGCGCGCGTGTACTCGTGCTTCACGCCGTAGTACGGAATGGCCGCGAACATCTCGCGGTCCAGCGTACTGTGCACCTTTTCCCGGAACACGAACTGCAGGATTCCCCCGACTAGCGCCACCACGAAGATTATGAACACTAGTATGTAGTACTGAAAGAAAACGTGACACTCTTAAAACAATAAAATAATTTAAGTAAATCGATTTTTTTTTGTAAATTAAGAATACCAAATGACCCCGTGAAATAACTCCATTAAGGTACAATTCCTTAGCGAGAGCTTCTCAATTGGCTTTTGTTTTCTAAGAACCTGGGTTATTACTACTTTGATTGATCAAAATCATAAAGAACGCGAAAATGTTCTTGAAGGCTTTATTAAGAAATATTAATTATTATAATTCCAATCTTAGTTAACGGTGTTATATTAGTTTGTCCGAAATGTCCCGTATGTACGGTGTCAGTAAATAATTGTCTGTAGGCTAACTATTTTCTTAGTGACTGTACATTTTCTATAATCCAGTAAAGCTTCACCTCGATCAAGTAATTACAAAAAGCAGCATATAGCGGATGTTATTGCGAACACGAGTACTTTATAATCGAGTCAAACACGCCGACATTAACTCGACGGATATCCTAAGTCTATGTTCTTGAATACTTAGCTTCACTTAAAGGCCGTGGCATTGCAATCGTTGATTATAACTTGTGTAGATTATAATCATAGCATACGAGTACATTTAAAGCTTTAACTAGACTAAATCAACTTCTACACAGTACATATGATCGTTCTAAATGTTGAGTGTTTATCTACACATCCAAATCTGAACTTGGATAGAATGTTGTTGTATTGCGGGTCTTAGCTTAAATTCCCAGACTAGACCAATGACTTTCTCGATGTTTTTAAAACTCGTTTTGATCATAAGTTCATCCTCAGTCTCATTTAGGTACAGATGGCCGGACTTATCTTTATCTACCTTACTTATTTAAAAGATTGATTGATTGAAGAATATGACAGATTATTAGTGTATTTTGTTATTTTTATTTTATTTGCGTTAAAGGTGAAGAGAGTAAGTAACTACCGAGATAACGGTGTTATGCCGACTGAACTTAAAGTGAGAACAGGACGGGAGAATAATGGTGTGACAGGTTATGATTTATTTTTAACTAATTTATAGAGGATACTAGATGGCTATAGAATATAGATACTCTTTACATTCGTACCGTGAGCAGCATACATTTGACCTCCTTGGCAGCGCCGCAGCAGCCGAGCACTGACAGCAGCATCATGGCGGCGCCCGACACCACCACCACGCCCACCGACGCTATGAACATGTTGTTGCTCATCAGCGTGCTGGAGAACGAGCGCGACACCCACACCCATGTCCCTACGCCCAGCGCGAGAGCACCGCTTATCTGATAAACCAGAAATAGTTTTTTTATTGACTCTGAGAGACCAGCGACTTGGCTCACGTTATGTCCTTAAATCCAGTTTTTTTTTTAAATACAAGGTCCTTTCCTGTACCCCTGACAATATGTGTGCAAAATTTCACGATGATTGGTAGAATCATTAAAGGCGTGACAGCATAACAGAAATTCATTCACATTTATATAATTATATTAGGATAATTATCGACCTACTCCAGCTTCGTACAGATAACATACGTTAGATATATGCTTGTGGTACGAACAACCTATTATATCTTCTTCAATAATCATCGTCAAATTTACTTTAATGAATTGCATGCTCAAACCTTCCCCATGAAACACTCCGTCTATTGGTGAAAGTCCTATGAAAATCTGTTTTGTAGTTTTTCACTTTTGTGGATTACGACAGACAGACGCGCCAAGGGGACTTTGTTACATAAGCTTTATAGATATTTTTATATCATATCACGGTTTTTGCAAAGTTTTTCAAATCGCCGATATATTAATAGCGATCATGTATGATACCTAAATGTTACCTCTTAAGTTTACGTTAAGCAAATCTTATTGAATTCCTAAACATACGCAAAGCGTTCAGTCTTAATTCCTACCATAATTAAGTCCGTAGTAACCTTAAGACTGCTAATGTTGTTAATTATTTAGATACTGCAATTAATTTTAATATCAAAAAATCTACTGTTAATTCTCCTATACGCAGTTCTCTGCCTATTGTTCTGTATGCAGAGTTCTTATTTTTTTACAACTTTTACAACTGCCCAATATTACACTTACAAATATAAGAACGTTGATCGCAATGAGCGACACCTTCATACAGCGGCCGCAGCTGTCCATCGCGCCGCCCAAGCCCATGCCCATGCACTGGAACAAATAATATAAAAAAAATAAGTTATTATTAACTCTCAAATCTTTTAACTGCATTAGAGAGAGAAATACAAAGAGTTTTTAGTTCCTAAAAGATGGTTAGTTTTTAACAGACTTCAAAAAAGGATAAGATGATTTAATTATGTTTGTTACCCCAGAACTGCGACATATATAAAACGATTTCAATTTTTTTTTTAGTTGGAAAGGGGACATTCTCAATGTTTGTTTGAATGGCGTTGAAACTTGAATTCCGAAGATATATTACGTATCGTGAGACTCGAAATGTCCACATAAACTTGACCCTTAAAATCGCCAACGGCAAATTACCCAAGCGCGCAACATAATTTGGTAGGATGAAAAAATGGGACAGGCATCTCGCTCCCGCATACTAACGACGTAATTGTAATCGTTCGCCCCCTGTCCACGTCATTTGAACGCATTTTTATAAGATTTTTAAATCGTTTTTTTTTAATGAACGATCGCTTGTTTGTACTTAAGAGTCCTTGAGCCCTCCAGCCCAGTCATATTATACAAATATGCCCCTGCCAACGAAAAAAGAGGTGTAGA
>DWTW01002799.1:0-10614 GCA_018246275.1 Papilio slateri
AAAGTACTCGAAACGGGAACAAAAACTTTACACGAAAGCGATAAAATTAGTTTAATTTCAATTGTATTTTATGTTAGAAACCAACTCAAACATCTATAGTAGCAAAAACAAATATCCTGTTTCGAAGAACTAAATATGAAAGGGAATTAAAACCGCAAACTTAAGTTTAAGATGCCAATGAAATATAGCTATTAATTGTGACGATATATTTCAGGTTTTTGGATTAAAAATGTAGTACATATATTGTTTGTGCCAAAACAGTCAGTAATTTAACTTACATCCAATTAAGATGAAATACAAAAACAGTAAGCATTATTGAAAATTATTTGTGAACATAAGAAAACGACATTTCCTTAATTATAAGAAGCTATAAATATGTAATATCTATAAACACTCATGCCTGTAAATTAAGGGGGTAGACAGAAATTACGGTTTTATTTTCCTTTCTCGTTTCTACACCTACGCTTGTTTGCGTAAATGTGTGCGTGATAACTAGCGTCAAATTTGATGTGGTTATAAACTAAATTATTTCAGTCGCGGTTAAACAATGTCCTAAGCGACATGTTGACAAGTTTCGCACGGCCGCTCTTTATCAGCGTCGATAGCGCCGTTGTTTATGCATGTCGTTAAATTTTACACATATCAAATAAATTATAAGCTCCCATTATCGGCACTTCCTGTTGTGTTAGATGGAAACTAATTATTCGGCTGGTTGGTTGGTATTTTACTCGGTTGGTTTTAATTTCTGTTGGTTTCATCTCAACAGCTTTAGCAATCTGTAATAATTTGATTGAGATGTTATAGAAGTTAACTTTTATAAGCGAAATAAATACTGAACGAATAATTGATAATTTGACGTACGTCGAACTTAACAAACCTATTCTTTCTTTCATGTCCAATCAAACGAACCTAATCTGTAATTTATCATCCATTCTAATTTCAACGTAATAAAGAAAGCAATATCTCAGTTTACAATTTGATGATTTGCCTTCGCTATTTATAAAATGTCAAGAAGTGATACGTCAAATTGTGAACAATTCGTTCAGTTCACAATCTGCCGGTGATCTATAAAACAGAAACACCGCGTAAGAATGGTAATTTATTCTTTAAGCGATAGCCCGTAATATATTATTTAAGCGATAGCCCGTAGTAATGCGACCATCCATTATTTTTATTTACATCGCAAGAAATTATTAACTATGTTTATTTTGCTACCTTCAAATAATCATTTGTAAAATATATATATATCATAATCTAGCGCACGGATCGTTGTTCAAAACAAGTGAAAGCTATTCTAAGTGCTATTTTATAAATTATATATTAAAACATATTATAATTTCTTTTCTACTCTACTTTTAATTCCTATTGGGTTTTCGCTAAGTGCTTGTTAATATATATACATATTCATTACACACATTACATAATACTTATCTCTTGGTGAAACTTGATACAAAGTTTTAGCTTTTATATTCTGCTGAAATCGGAGACCTCTTCCCTTTACACCATTTAAAATACGAATTATAACGTACTATAAAAATATGATGTTAAAATAATAATATTTATCACTAGCTCATTTGGTAGCCAAATTATATTGTATTAGTCCAAGTTTTTGATATTAGCATTTTTAATATTAATTCGATTACATAAAAACGTAATGTAATTTGCATTAGTATAAAGTTAATGAGCTCGTACACACTTTTTAAAATATAAATTGTTATGGTGGTCTTTGAATCGTAATAAACTTAGCTAACTACGACTCAGATATATTACATTAACAAAGGAGATATCATTCTTGTTCGTTATAGACGAGGAAATTTTTCACTCGGCATTTTTTCATTCTTTTATCTTACTCGGTATTGGGAAAGAAATAAGCGTCTATGAGGAACCACCGTAAATTAGAGCGTTAGAATTATATTAGAATTCAATTTGAAAAATAACAATTTACTAGTTAAAAAAATTTGTATTCAAAATATTTCTTTTATTGTTATTTCAATAGAACCACATAAAAGACGTGTAGAAATTCTATATCCACATATAAAAAAAATATATTTATATTCGCCCACCATTGAATATTGTCTGGTATTCCGTACGTCGCCCCAAGAGATGTCTTCCTGTGTGTCGCAATCGATTCTGTGTTCGTGTGACCAAGCTTTAAGTACTGGGATTTGGCGTCGTTTCCGACATGCGCGTACTGATATATATATTTTGTATGTATATGTACAGTCGAAAGCACAAGTCGTGTGTTACAACACTTTGATATACTAATTAATTTATAGTTAATGAACACGAAAGTGTATTCAAGTGTATCAAATAAAGCAAGAGATCAATTAAAAGTTAGTCATTAATTTACTTTTTGCGGAGAGTTAACTAATGTTACTTCCCTTTCGGGGGGTTTATCTATGTAATTGCAAAAAAAAAGTGAAAACATATAACTATATGTTTTTTGTTGTGTTACTCCTAATACGATAAGGAAGGTGGGTGTCCACCCACACAGTTGCAATTTCCTTAGTCCCGTGACCACAAAATTAAGTTTATATTGGTTTTGAAGTTTAAGATCATGTAGGGTAGCTACATTATTGGGTAACAAGACACATATATTTCCTTTAAACGCCAGCTAAACGATCGCTAAGGGGTCTTAAGGTTAAGAAAGAAAGCACAATATTGTTACATGTAGATAGACATTTATTGTTACCATGAAGTGCTCAAAGAATTTGTTAATGATATAAAAGACACATGAGCGGTGTCTTTTTATCTTATCACAGAATAAACTAGGATAACAGCTACGGTCACGGTATAAACATTTAACTGCCGCAAAACAATTGGTTTTACGGGACAATAAACTTGTCGAACGCCGTACTGCGGAGGGAGGGTATGATTTAATGAAAAAACAATTGCCTTTAGTTTCCTTTTGTGATTTTAGTTTACAATTAATTAACTCCCACTTTAACAATAATACAGTTTTAATACCAGAAACATTTTATGAGGATAAGATATCAAATAACTCTGTAAGTACTTTTTTTTCGAGTACACATAGCAAGAGTTTGTGGACTAATTAGCGGCCGAGCTAAGGTCATTTTAAGGTACATAACTTGAAGATGAATCATTGATAAGCGTCGTCTGGGATCTCAATCGGAGTTCCGGATTTACTAGAGGCAGTAATAAATCGAAGCATAGAGAAAAATAAACGGTGTCAAAAATATAAGGTTACTAACAAAAAAAAATATAAAAATTGTATAACAATATAAATAATAAGAGACACATTGCTAAAAAGCGACTGAAATTCGAAACTTACCGCTATATTGCAAGTTTGTTCCATGGTCGCTGTATTAGCAAATACCAAAACCCCATAGAAAGTCGGCGACAAGTAAAGGCTCCCTTCTGCGTTTTGACCATTTAATGAGGTGACCAGAAACATCCCTTCCTTTTGTTTTTCTTCACCTATCTACCTCTTAAAAAGTCTGACAACGCGTCTATAATTTTGGGTGTTCTTGCAATCGTATATGAGTAACGCGAAGATGCTTACTATGTGGTAAGAACCCCACCTTACCCTCCCTTAATGGATCTTATCCCACGGTCGCCAGATGGTGTTAGTCACCAAGCAGACACCGCTTTAAACATAGTTCTGTATTATGAAGGTCTTATTAAAAATATAAAGTAGAATTAATATCTTGTAATTATATCCTTCATGATAAAAGGTTTCAATTTTCCGCTGATATAACTCGTGAAATTGCCTTCGAGGCTTTTTCCGGTGCTTTTGACGTCTAACTTTGTTGTATAAAATTGGACGAGACGAAAAACGGTTAAATTAAGGTCCAACTTTACATGTACAAGTTTGTTATTTTGTATATTTATGTAATTTTCGCTTTAGCTAATCCAAAAAAATAATCAGATTACAAAATTACTATTTCAGATTATAAAGGTAAATATTTGTTGATTGCTCTCGATAAATTGTATATGATACCGATGTTCACACGCACGTTCATATACCATTTGGTTGAGTTATGCAGAGTATGTAATAACTATTATACGTTAAAAAGAAGGGTTTTTTTATAGCAGCAGGTGGCAAACGAGCTAGAGGCACACCCAATATTAAGTAACCGCTACCCATAGGCAGCTGCAACAAACTAATGAGTTGCAGATGCGTTGCCTACTTCTCTATGGTCTAATGGTCAGAAGAGATGATAAATAGAAAAAGAACATTTCCTCTTTCTAACCATCCCCTACTCCGTCAAATCCTCTTCCCCTTCCCATTTTTCCTTATTAGAAAATAATAAGAAGGGTAAAAGGACTAGTATTGAGGCCTCCGGCACCTCACTCATGAGACGAAACGCAGAAAGATTTCTACTTCACGCCTGTCTTCTGTGAGGTCGTGGTATTTCACCGGTCGAGCCGGCCCATTCGTGCGACAGATGTTGCTGTTACGGGCCCTACCGCTGTTAACTATAATAATGGCGGTTTTAGTTGATGTTATGATTTGTTATCTGAATGAATTATACCCAAACATGCCTCTTACAATGTGACGACTAAATCTTATGACAATTTGCAAGATTTGTGGGGGATTAGCTATACGTTTGTACTGAAGAATTATCGTTTTAAGATTTTTAGGATTTAAAAATTTAATGAGAAACATCCCATTACATTTAGGTCATGCATCCGCCATCTGGAGGCAAGAAGCGAATCTTTTCCATCGGCAAACGAGCAAGCGGTTCATCTGAGATTAAGTGACCGTTACTCATAGGCATCTGCAACAGCCTAATGAGTTGCAAACGCTTCAACCTACCTTAAATGGACAGAGGAAGCGATAAATAGAAAAAGGTATGCCTTATTAGAAAGAGATGAGAAGGGGAAGGGTACCAAAATTAGGCCACCTGTACCATTTACTTCGTGACTGTCTTCTGTGAGGTCGAGATACTTCACCGATCGTTCGTGCAACAGATGTTGTTGCAGCTCTACCACTGAATGGTACAACTTCAAGATCATTTTCTCGAAGAACAAATTACATTAATTCAATATTTGATGATTGGTCACAATAATATGCTATAGACTGATAAAAAAAGGATACGATAACATCTTTCTGCGTGCGCGGGCGTCGCAAAGCGTACAACAGCGCAGCCGACACGCGTCAGTTCTAGCGATATCACCTGACCCACTTGCGCCATCTTCTCCGAGAGGATGGGGAACGTCGTTGACAGAGGAAGCTGGAAATATAACAAACACTGTGTAATGTTAGAGCAGAAAAAGAAAAATAGAAAACAAAAGATTACACGTACGAAAGTGAAAAATAATAAAATTACAAGTATTATATTAATTCTTCGAGAAAATAGCGAATTCCTTCTTAAAGACCGGCACCGCATCTGTAGGCGTTAATGTAGGTAACAAGAGGCGCTTATGTATGAAACAAAACGCATTTATAAAGTAAACTAGAGGCGCTTATGTAGGAAACAAAACACATTTATAAACGAAACAAGAGGCTCTTATGTAGGAAACAAAATGCATTCATAAAAGAAACAAGAGGCATTTATGTAGGAGGCGACAAAGGAAAACAGAGTAGGTAAATAAGATGGATGGGATGGAAAGGAGACTGCTTTTCAGGTCACCTTATTCACTAGACGAAATAAATTTCTATACCACACTGGTTTTTTCTATGAACTTCTCCGTTTAAACCGGGACAGTAACGAATTTAGTATATTATCTGGTTTAGTATGAAAAATACAATGAAACTTACATTGCTTAACTCCACCACTGAGGAAGTCTTCTGTGGCAAACGAACATTCCCATTGGCTGGCATATTTATATTTGAACGGGGTCCAGCCCAACCATTTGTATTTACACCAGGAGGTATAGGTCCTTGATTTCTGGCATTGTGGAATGGAACAGTGGGATTATGAAACGGTTGCTGAACTCCGGGCCCAATTGGTCTATTCTGTGGCGGTTGTAACCTTGGAGCAACCATAATGCTCTGGGGATGAACATATAGTGGTGCCGGAAGTCGATTTACAACCGGGATGTTATAGCTCGTCGGATTAATACCAGGTCTGAATGAATTATTCTCCAATTGATTTGTAGCCTGACTGGACATTGGTATCGATATTAGTGCAGGATCGGATGTCTCATTACGGTGAACTGGCGTAGAGCTCGGACCGCTAGGTATAAACGTATCTGGGTTATTACGAACGTGTGATTGTGTAATAGTTATTGAAATATTTGCCGTCTTAGGAGGTTCACTATTATTCCCACTTGTTACGGAATGATCTTTGATTTCATTACTATCATTATGATCTACTTCTTCTTTAATATTTGCGTCAGTAGATTCATCTAGATTAAATCCATTATCAGTGAAATCTGTTTCATTAGTGCTTGATGCATTAAAAAGTGTTTCGTTAATACAATTGGTTTTGCCGTTGAGATATCTTTCGTAGTGTTGAACAATGTCTCTCAAAGGTTCGCCGTCTACTCCAAGTCCGGGACCTATTTTAACAAGACCCTTCGGTAGTAATAAGTCTTTGTTGACACATTTGTACATTGAAACTTTAAGCACTTGTCCGTAGAATGTTTGTCCATGAAGCATCGCCACAGCCTAGAAAGAACGTTCTTACTTATTTTTCCATACCCCAAAAATGTATTCGATTTTTTTTCCTGCCCTTACCGTAGTCCGTACTGTAATAGATTTTGGCTAGAATTTAACGGCCGCTGCCTGACGCCAACCCTTCTCGGACATATATATGAAATATTAGTAGATTATCGACATAATTAACTAATATTTCTTTTAACCATGTCCGAACAAGATTAAAACTTGGTTGGACATGCTTCACAATAGTCGAATGGTGGGGTTCGTACCCACGACCATGTTATGCATGTTTCGCGTATGTTTACACGCGTGTTTTCCGTACCTTTGACCATTGGTCTATTGGCGCTTCTATTATTGGCTAAAAATGTATTCGAAATTATCGAATTAAATCATTTTTTGGCACGGTCCCCGCAACTCATTCTCGCTTCTTATCCATCCATACATTTATAGCGAAGTTACTATTCTCTATCCTAGGTATAATTTATAACAGTTTACCTGTACAGCTTCTAACGGATGACTATACATGACCGTCGCGTACTTGGTGGCGGCGCAAACGACGCGACAGATTACCACTTGACCGGCAAGTTCTAACGCTTCTTTAAGTTCTGTTTTATCGCACCTGAACTGTCGAGAGGGAATTTAATTCGTGAAAATTGTTACAAAAATCCGTTAACGCAAATGAAATTGCTACGCAGCGATATTAATACCGATTTTACTTGTGATAGACAACCTCCTCTGCAGGGAAGCAGAGAAAGCGAACACACGGAAGTTCAATATTATGTATAAAAATAAAAGTAATATTACAAATTTCTAGTCTGGTAAATATTAGAGACTGTATCAGATTAGCATGTCGCTGGCCATGCCCGCGGTAACCTCGTTAAGGTCACTTTTAACATTATAGGAAAAATGTTTGAACATGATGAGTGGTATTCTACCTTAGTAGACACAGACATAGTAGAAATTTTACTTAATTTTACGTTTTGTAATTGTAGTTTTATATTTAAATTATAATACTTACATTGGAAACATGTACCCATTTATCTATAGGAGGTTTAATCCCCAACAATTCTAAATAAGACGGCTTGAGACCGTATGTTCCAGTAGATTCTGTCGCCCATACGTCGACATTTGGTTCCCACGACGTCACTGATAATGATGGTCGAGTCATCGACCTATAACACAATAAGTGTGAGCCGTTGAAATAGATTTAATTCATCATAATATATCTGATCTTTGTGGCTGTCAGTACCTTCTATGGGATAAAGGTTTGTTCATTTCATCATCACTCTCAGATTCCTCAGGAACTGTGAATAAAGTATTAACGTTATAATACATAATAAATGATGAAACCGATTATCTGGTCAAGGTTGCAGGAGTCCTGGATGAGGCCGGCACGGAAGTGATCTTTGTGGCAATCAATGGAGGAGGCCTATGTCCAGCAGTAGACAACTATCGGCTAAAATTATGACGACATAATAAAAATTTGGCTGCCTGAGAAAACCCTCGCTAAATTGGTGCCACTTCAATCCAATACAATGGCTAATTAATTTTCTACAAGACTTTTATTACAATTTTTATTTCTTTATTTTTCACTTATTTGTATACATTTTAAAAAAAACCTGTAAAGAACAGATAATAGGCAATGGAAATATATTATATAGTGTCCCAGCGGCTGTCAGAGTACTATGACTCGAGCGACCAGTGATCTCTAAAATACCACTTTTGTATTGAATCCTTATTAAAATTATTATTACCATTCTAACTAAGCTTTTGCTAGATGTTACTCATCATCTACATTATTATAAACATGCAATGAATACAATACAATGACCTACCCTCGAAGTAAACAATACAAGGTCTAAAATTTTATTTTTCGTTTTATTGTATGAAATATTTTGCCATAAAATCAATAAATGAGTCCAAGATTATTTACTGTAGGTCTGGGGTATTAAACTTAGCTTGGTTTTGAGTGTATATTGAAACTAAAAGAGGAAGGTATATATCGAAATATTTACTTTCACTATGGTTATTATTGATTCTAAATGTTGCTCATGTTTCCCAAAGACTTTTGCGTGCGATTTTTGACGAAACATCTAATGTGGTGGGTCAGACCAACTGTTGGGGTGACAACGAGGCAACGCTATATGATAGTATGAAACATTTAATATGGTGTGGTGACACGTCACTACGCAATGATGCTTCAATTATAGTATTAAAGTAATATAATTGTTTATTAGGTAATCAATCGACTTCTTCTTTAAAAATCTTAATATTTTACTTCTGATTATGCCATATTTATTTCCTTTCGTAAACTATCCTTTTATGCATGTAATCTGTACAAAATAATTTTGATGTTTCACATCTGTCAGACATCCCAACATGGCACATTTTTTTTTCAGCTAAGAATCAAAATCAACTAAACATACGATCAGAATCTACTGAGCTCTCAATTATGGATTGGGTACTCATGTAACTGTAACAATAATAGCTCTTACCAGCATAAGCCACATCAAGTTTTCGTCCATCGATTGCCTTTAATTTTAACTGCTTCCTAGCCCGGTTGCATTTCTCGAAATCAGTGAAAGTTAGTCGTATTCTCTGTCCTGCTTCAGGATCCCCACCTTCCAACTGTTCTAATGCATATGTATCAACACACTGAAAAACATACACTCATAAATTAGTGTGCTGCAATAAATATTGCATATTGACCTTTGGAAGGAAACAACCCGCTGATGACTGATGAGACTTAGTGCTTTGTGAGACAGAGACTATGAAGTTGACAGTAGATTGGTCTCTTTCCAAAGGTCAATATGCAATATTTATTGCAGAGTACAATATCCCTTCTTCATCTTAGAATTTTATCACCACTACAACTATCTAAGTATATTATTATGCTATACTAGCGGCCCACCCTGGCTTCGGACGGGTATTAAAATAAAATAAAGCTGAGGTGGGCCACTTTTAACCAGCCAGGCCAGTTTTAACAGAAAAAAGTTATTGTGACAACTGTAACACATTGTTTTGCGGTTGTTTTTGTAGATGTCCTCTATAAAATTGTAATGCATCATGTGCTCTACTGTCAATAATTTCCGCAGCGTATGCGATATACGAGGAGGAATCCAAAAAATAGTGAGAAAGAGATAGAATATAATGACTATTGATAATTTAATAATTTATTTTTCTGCATAGTCTCCGAGTCTCTCTACACACCGAATCCAGCGCTTTTTCAAGGCTTCAATCCCTTTCAAAAAAAGTTTTCTCTTGGTCCTGCAAAAAGCTCTCCAATGCATCCATCACCTCGTTATCGTCTTCGTACCTGTTTCCCCTTAAGTATTTTTTCAATTTGAGGAACAGATAAAAATCGCTAGGTGTCAGATCTGGTGAATAAGGGGGGTGTTCAACCAATTCGAAGCCAACTTGCTGAATGGCAGCCATCGCATCTGCCGACCTGTGCAAGGGTGCGTTTTCATGATGAAACAGCACGCCCCTTCAAATTTCCCTCTCCTTTTCTCTTTAATGGCATTCCTCAACTTGGGAATTAAAGCTGCATAATATTGGCCTGTAATATTGGTTCCACGCTCCAGGTAATCAATCAACAATATCCCTTCTGAAAAATATTGAGTCCATAACCTTACCAGCCGATGCCACGGCACGAAACTTCTTCGGGGTCGGTGATGATGGCCGTTTACATTGCGAAGATTGCTGTTTTGTCTCGGGATCAAAATGATGGACCCATGTTTCGTCCATTGTTACCAAAGGCGACAAAAAATTTTCAAAATCTTCTTAAAACTTGTCCAACAATATCTTTGAAATGTCAAGTCGATTTTGTTTCTGACTGTCGGTTAACATTCTCGGCACCCATCTTGCGGAGACTTTTTTCATATTCAAAGATTGTTTCAATATGGATTGAATACTTCCATATGAAATGCCCGTTTCTTGAATTAAGTATCGGATGGTAACTCTTCGATTGCTCAATACAATTTTCTCGACTTTCGCAACATTTTCTTGGGTGACTGACGTCGATGGACGGCCGCAACGATGTTCGT
>DWTW01002800.1:0-10612 GCA_018246275.1 Papilio slateri
GTATAATAAGATGGTAACAAGGCACTTAGTATTCCGTCGGTGGAGGGTCTATTCTCCTGCATTTCATGGAACGACAATTATGAGCCCCAGGGATCTACGTGCGTCTCGTCGCTGAATGACAATTGCGCCCGGGAATCAATTGAAGACGGCAAGAAGCCAAGGACATATTTTATTATTCACAATTGCATATTTAACTTTGTGATTTACTTCTTATCTTCTTCATCTCTACATCTTTCACAAATTAATACTTAAAAAAATATTTCTATATATATATTGATGATCCGTAATCTCTGGCTATATCTCTACGTCACGTACGTACAGGTACGAGTACAAGAAAGTACGTATTTTTTCTTTCTTTAGAATCGTCTTGCATGTCTAATGAAAGATGGCCACGGAATATAATGGTATATACTAAATTTTACAAAACTTTTTCCACCGGATGGAATAAACAAAATGTATTCAGGAAAGTATTTCACATCTTTCCTTCACAATGAGCGGCAAACAACAGTTGTTTTTAACTCAATGTATATGATATTGGAGGGACATTCATCTCCAAACGAAAGATGAACAACTTATTGTTAGGCCCCTTTATACTTAAAGAAATCCTTTTGCTAGATGTCAATCAGTTTACCTGGCAAGCATTTCTAATACAGCAAACAACAGATCGCTTCACCCAGGTATCACCGCAGATTTCAAACGTTGAAGCCACCATAACGAGTGAGGGGAACAAAAAAAAGTGACTACGAAGGAAAAGAAACTACCTCTACGCTACTTACTGTAAAAAACTTTGTAGTATATTCCCAATTCCTGGTTGGCCCATTTATACAACCACTACTGCTGCCGAATCCGCCACTGATACAGGGGGTACTCACACAAGTATAACTTTAAGGTTCGATATATTCTGGCAAACCAAAATTTACCTCACTTCATACATTGACCTTTATAGTTAGAAATAATTGTTGTTGACAGTCAGTCAATAAAAAATGAATGAAAAGAATGAACGCTTCCAAAAAATAGCCCACTGTCTATTAACGTAGATAACGTTTCCAATTATAGAGCTAATGAAACGTAGAACATAATTCAAAACGTTAGCAAAACTCAAAACGAAAGCCGTAAAAAATTGCAAGTTCCACGTTCAAATTAATTTATCGCTAACATTCTTGTTATTGCTTGCAATCATTTTAAATCGAAATGAATTGAAGCAGAGTCACGTAACGAAAGACCAGGTCTTTGCAGCATTTAAATTTCTACCAAGCAATAGTTCATTTAAAAAACCAATAAACCCGACTGTACCCCTATGAAACTCCGGGAGGAATACGAATCGATTGACATCTCACTCTTAAATAAGGCGTTTAGGCTACAGCGAAACAGACATATGTACTCGTATGCACATACATACCCGCCAAAAACCCTCCCTGTCAGTCAAGCAAAAGTTAAATAAGGCATATTATATACATATATTTAACGACCTTTGAGTTTGTGAAAGCAGGGGCAAAAATCGTTGCCATTTTGTCATGTTTTAATATAATACCATTTTTGTTACCATGTCGGGTAACTCATGGACCAGGGTGGGGGGGGAGGGTTAAGCCCCTTTGGATAGCAGATATTGTTTGCTATAACGATCTACGCTGTATATGTTGAAATGGCAAGATGAAAATAATATGCCATGACGCATATGTATATTATGAATGGAGTGAAATGTATTGATACATTATCTTGATATGTATAAAAATCCGTATCCGAGTCGCAAGTACATATATAAACTATTGCTGGAGAAGTTAACTTAATATTGGCGAAAAATATTGTAGTAATACAGTAAGTATAATTATTGTTTTAAGCAAGATTCCTAATAATTAGAATCACAATAGACGTAGGTCCCGTTTGTCAGCGCTGTGCAACACTACGCTTGCAACTAATAGATATCAAAGCGTGCGCTCTGGATCGGAAACTGTGACGCAACATTTGAAACCAAATGAAAACATTCAGACAAAAGGTATCGGACAAAAAACGAGGCGACGGACGCCTTTGCAATAACACCTTGACTCGCAACGACCTTGACTTCAGAGAAAACAGCTGATCGGAAATTAAGTATCATCTATTCTCAAAAGATAATATAAAAATCACTATTATTTCGGTACAGAAATATCACTCCGAAATAGTACCAATTTCAAACTTTATTGTCAAATTCAATAAATATTTTTTCAGATTAGACAACAAATTGCTTATGACTGACTAACCGATTTTTATCTATGTATGTTAGAAATAGGCAGAGACAAAATCACGACCTGGTACTAAAAAAAACGCCGGCTAAGACCGAAGCATTGTGGTTCCATAAGTTGCCACGCACAAGGGAGCCGCCAATCTCATAGATCCGTGTAGGTGGGTCTGAAGTAAAAGTTGGCCAGTATAGCAGCACTTTAAGCGTTCAGTCCGGGGGGATTGGAAGGATTGGTGACTTACCTAGATTATTGCCCAACCTCAAGTGACTAAGAGAGGAAGTGCATCGTCTGTATGCGGGCATTGTGCGATCCGTAGCCTTATACGGGGCGCCCGTTTGGGCTAGAAGGCTAGCAATATGTCGCTGTAGAGCCAAGATCTAGAGCGTACAGCTTCTTTCTCCTGCACTTTCCCAGCTATGTGGGGTCGGCACAGTACGTACTTCTCTTCCATATCCCTCTATCAGCCGTCATATCTGAATTCACACTCTTCTTACACATGTCATCTTTCAGACAATCCATACTTTTAAAAATCCATACTTTCTTCAGTCTTCCGTGAATGAACGTGGGTGGTTACGAGGGTAGACCTTGTAACCATCCACGTTCATTCTTATTATTTCCTTTGTTATATGTCCTTCTTCCCTCCGCATAACATGCCCATACCACGCCAACCTCTTGCTCCACGATTTCTCTGTCACTGGAGCAACTTTCAGACTTCCTCTAATATATTCATTCCTAATTTTATCCATCCTCGTCAAACAACACATCCATCTTAACATTCGCATCTCGGACACATATAATCCTTATAATCCTTTCATCCAAACCTTTGGTGGTCCAAAACTCAGCTCCATACAATACGACAGGTCCAACAACTGACTTGTAGATCTGTCCCTTAAGCTTAAGGGGCATTCGCAGATAACATATCGTTCCAGTGACCTGTCGCCATTTCATCCAACCTGCATTTATTCGGCTTCTCACATCTCGATCAATATCGCCGTTGCATTGTATGAGTGAACCTTGGTACTTGAAATCGGAGCAGATTGGCAGGAATACACCATTTAACGCGATTGGAGAAAAGACTTGACTTCAGCGAGTCAAAGAACAAACGTTCAGTTTTGTCCTGCTGATCTTAAGCCCAGCCTTCTCCAATTTATTTCGCTATTTATCCAACCTGCTCTGCACCTCGCGTTCATCTTCCCCGACAAGTACGATATCGTCGGCAAAAAGCATACACCAGGATGCTTCTTCCTGCATATTCAGATATGTCAGAGATGTCAGTGCATCCATTACCAGGAAGGAAGGAAGAGATACGGGCTTAATGCCCAGCAAGACCCCGAAACTGTCGCTTTCGCCAGCTCCGGACCGGATGTGTGTACTGGCACGACAGTACTTAGCAGAGCAGCATTTCAGAGCCCACCACAGAACCTCCCGCGGAACCTTATCGTATGCCTTTTCGAGGTCCACGAACACCACGTTTTTATGCTCACGTCTGTATTGTATAATTGTATAATATCTGACAATACACTCAGAACGAGCCTGAAAAAATATTAAAAGGAAATTAATGAATAAACCTATTAATCTACACAAACATAAATTACGAAAAAAAAAAATCGTCTTAATAATAATAGTATGAAATTGTTACAAATCTGTATTTTAAAACACTTATATGAGTGATATAATTTCATTTACGTACCTCGCGAAGGAGATTAATGATTGCAAAACCTTAATATCTATCGTACTGTTGGTAAACAATATTAAAAGATACTTAACTACAATTGGTCGCATTTTTTTTTAATTCTTTTACTATCATGAGACACTGGAATTCGAACTACACAAGATATCAAATACCTTAAATTGTCACTGTTTTACAATTCAAAGATTTAATTGATTGACAAAAGCCATTGAATGGATGGTATTATAGTAAAAAAAAACAAAATAATTAATTATAAAAATTTAGACCCTACGGCATGTATTTATAACTCGGGCGGAAGTAACCCTGGCGGCGTCTGCCTTCTATTTCGTCGTCTTTGGGCATTGTAAAAGGCAACGTAATAACGTCGTCTCAGGACTGACAATGTCTCTTTGCGATAGATAGATTTTAGACATAATAAACTTAGTGATACTCGTATATGACGATCCAATTTTTTTTTTATTTAAAGTAAATATTGAGATAATAACTTACAGAGACGAGATATTACAGATAACACAAGGTATAAGACAAAGTATACATTTATATTTGTTTCTGCAATTGAACCGCAAGAAATTGAACTATGCTTAAATTGAAAAATTGAAATTTTTGTCACATTATTTCATTAGAGACATATTAATTTTAATTAATCTTACATACATTTATAAGTTTAAAAATGTAACTCTGTAACAAGGCTTAATAATATTGTTATTCATTAAGTTACATTCTATTATAACCAATGCCGGTCACCCGCGTGTTACTTTGACCGCTATTTAAGTTTACCCTGACATTAAAATCTAGCTGAGTGTATTATTATCAATACTATATAAGCTGCGAAAAAATCGTAAAAGGTATCATTTAGCAATCTTAGCTCTCCACGGTTGGAAAAACGAAGATTGGAAGATGAGAAGCATCGCCTTTGTCTGTCTTGTGGCTGCTATAGCCCTTGTCTACTCGAGAGAGGTGCGGTACAAGAGGAATGCTGACTTAGAAGCTGCTGCCTCTCATGCATGGGAGAAAGGGGATGGCGGGGAACACTACGGTGATCACTTCGGTAAATATGGTGAAGAGAGCGACGAAGGATACAAAGGATACCACGGACAGGAACATGGAGCCAAAGGGCATTCAGACCACGAGGGCCACAAGGGCCACTATGATGAGGACGGCGGACATAAAAAATACCATCACCACGATGATGGATACTTCGATGAGCATAACCACGGAGAAAAAGGCGAGAAAGGATACGGCTTTGAAGAGAAGGGACACTACCACAAGGGCCATTCTACCAAGGGACACCATGGTGTTCACAAATTAGACGAGTTCAAGAAAGACAAACATTTCCACGACAAACATGGCGAGTCCGGATTCGAAGAAAGCTACGGTGGACACCACAATGAAGGTGGATACAAAGAAGGAGGACATTTCGACAAAGGGCACAAACATGGTGGATTCGATGAACACGAACACGGTGAAAAGGGACACCACGAAAAGGGAGGCCACCACAACGACCACAAGGGCCATCACGAGGAAGGAGGCAACGAAGAATATTGGGGCCATCATGAAGATCATGGCAACAAAGGTGGCCTCGAAGAGCACAAGGGCTGGGGCTGGAAAGGACACTAATGAATTAATTAAATAAGAAAAACGAAAGAAAAAGGTATTTTGTTATTGTTGATTACTTTGTGATACAGGTTTAATTAATATATTTATTAGCTTTGACAATATTTTTATTATTTTTTCACAAAAATAATCCTTCGTTTATTTTACATTATTAAGACTTAAGCTCATATTAAAACACCTTTACCTCTTAGAGATAAGTTCCCTAGTTTTTTAGAAGAGTTTAAAAAAAGAATAGACGACTAGAATTTAAAAAAAGATGTCCTACGCGGCCATCAAAACATAGTTTATATAAGTGGTAGAGCTCGCAACAACAACATCTGTTCCACGAATGGGCCAGCTCGATCGGTGAAATGCCATGACCTCATAGAAGACAGGCGTGAAGTAGAAGTATTGTGCATTTCATCTGATCAGTGAGGTACTGAAGGCCAAATTCTTCTTCTCTTCCCCTTCCCATCCATTTCTTATAAAGAAAAGATGGGAAGGGAAGGAGGATTTGACGGGAGAGATGACAAATAGGAAAAGGAAGTATCATTTTTCTGTTTGTCCTCTCTTCTATTCATTAAAGGCAACGCAACCTATTTGCTTGTTGCAGACGCCTATAGGTAGCGGTCACTTAATATCAGGTGAACCGCTCGATTGTTTTCCACCTTCTTCTAATAAAACAAAATAGTACATAAGTCTTTAAAATAAAAGTCAATAAAACTTCCAATGCTTACGCTGTTGTACTCATAACCATTCCAGAATTAGATATTTACTTTTTACTTTCCACTGCAGCTATAATTTCAACATTCAACTGATTTTATTTTTTATTATGCAACACTTAAGTGATATGTTTTATCAAATAATAAAGGCAATTGTTAAAGTGTGCAAATAAAAAAACGCAAAACATTCCGGCCACATAAGTATAAAATTAATAAAGTAACCTTTAAATTGTTGCAAGCAAATTCACGTCTTTGATGAAAAATAATTTTATTCATAAATTGCAACCCGCTCCAGCTTCACTCGGGTAGATAGACAAATAAAAAAAATAATTATAGCCTAGGTCAATCGCTTAAGTGCTTTGTATTGTTGAAATAATTAAATATTTTGATGAAATAAAAATTAATGATTGATTGATTGATGAAATTTGTTTAAATAAAAATGGGTTCAGTAATTTTTGTATTTATCCAGAGCAAACAAACAATCAAATCTTTTCTCTTTATAATACTAGTACAAAGGACGATTTCCGTAAGTTTTAACATTTATAGACAGATAATAAACAATCCTGACTTGGTATATTGGGCGAACAAAATTAAATGTCTTATTCTAGGGAATGTTTTAGTAAATGAACCATCTGCATTACAAACGTGAGAGCGTACGTACATACATATATATTTAAACTTAACTAAATTGTTTTACTCGAAGTGAAAATCTTCAATTGTGCGCCCGACCTTGGCTGACCAACTTCGGGCCAACTTAAAGTTTCCTAACAGTAGGCGCAAGTACTATATAATATGTAAGTTGCCTGTCAGAGTATCATTCAACAACTGAACATCAATCAATCAACCATGAGGACCAGTCTTCTGGTGGCGTTCGGGCTCATCGTCCTCGCAGCGGCGGTCTCTTGCAGGGAGATTCGCGAGAAGAGGGATGCCGACCTGGAGACAGCGGCCTCCCACGGCCACCACTGGGACAAGGGTGGAGGTCACGAACACCACGGCCACCATCATCATGAACATGGTGACCACGGCCACAAAGGACACAAAGGGCATCACGAGCACCACCACGGAAAACACGGACATCACCACCACGAAGGTCATAAGGGACACCACGGTGAGCATGGCGGCCACAAGAAGCACCATCACCACGATGAAGGTTACCATCATCATAAGGGACATGGCGAGAAGGGTGAACATGGTCATGGTCATGAGGAACATGGTCACTGGCACAAGGGACATGACACGAAGGGACACCATGGTGTGGAGAAGCACGACGAGTTCAAGAAGGATAAGCACTTCCATGATCACCATGGTGAAAAAGGCTTCCATGAACACCATGGTGGACACCACCATGAAGACGGATACAAGAAGGGTGGCCACTTCCACAAAGGACACAAACACGGGGGACACCATGAGCACCATCATGGCCATAAGGGACATCACGAGAAAGGAGGACACCACCACGACCATAAGGGACACCATGGTGAGGGCGGTCACCATGATCATTGGCATCATGATCATGGCCACGGCAAGAAGGGAGGTCATGAGGAGCACAAGCACTGGGGACACAAGTCTGGTCACTAAAATGTTTACTTATTTGTTAATGTAGTTCTACTACTTCTTTACGCCTTACTTTTGTTACTTGTTGATTTTGTAATATACAGACTTTTATACTACTCTTGTAATACAAGGTAAACCAATACTAATAAAATTAATTAATTAAATATATTTACTATTTCTTCATGAATACCCACATATAAAATGTACATACACTAACGAAAAGGTATTTTAATGACAATAGTAACGCCAAATCTAGTAAGTATAAACACGCCTACGTAACTCCGCCTAATAACAATAACCCATAAATATTTTCAACTTTAGACACTTTACCAAATATTACTTATTTCAATCATTTTGTACTGTAACTTGTATTTAGAACGTTTTTCGAACTTAAAATCGTTTCACATTTTTTTTTTCTAAGAGCTTTTTGCTGAGATTGCATTAAACGAAAAATTAGTAGCTTGAAATAGCAGAATACATTAATTAAAAGTGTTTAAAGGTAAGTTACTTATAAAGGCAATAGCCACCGGTGAAGATTGGTTCTCGAGAATCAACCTAACGCAGACAATAGGTATGAGGGAAAAGAGGTCCAAAAAGTAAACTGTTGTGTACGAACTGTATGCAGGTCATTTGCACTTCTGCCAAATACTAACAAACCACTATTAATCATTATTAACAATCGTTAATCAATTGCAGTCACATTCGATCACACCACATCACTCATGAAAGTTAGCTTGCCCACTATCACTAATGGTGATTGCTGTTTATCAATAAAATGTTAATTATATACTTGTATTAAATTCACGAAGAAAATATTCTAAATGATTACTCTAATATGTGATCGTTAAATGTTTTAATTATTTACATTACTTTAGGCCTGTCGTTTGTATATTTTTTATGTTATAAAGAAGCGACTTGCCTGATAACCACCGCTACGTACCAACATCCGCAAATATCAGTTTTTTTTTATGGGAGACGGTGGCAAACGAGCAAGCGGTTCACCTGACGTAATAAGTATCCGCTACCCATTGTCATCCGCAACAAACAAAGCAGTTGCAGATGCGTTGCCTACCTTTAATGGACAGGACATACATAACAGGATGCAGGATAAACAAAAACTATATTTCCTTATCCTACACATCCCTATACATTACCTCCCCGTCCAATCCTCTTCCCCTTCCCATCCTATCCTTATTAGAAAAGGATAAGAAGAGGAAGTGGATTAAAGTTGGGCCTCCGGCACGTCACTGTTCAGGCGAAACGCAAAAGCATTCTACTTCTGGCCTTACTTCTGTGAGGTCGTGGTATTTTACCGGTCGTGCCGGGCCCATTCGTGCAACAGATGTTATTGTTCCGGGCTGTACCACTGTTTAAATGCGTAATTGGTCTTTAAATTGGAAAGAGGAAGGAAGTAGACAAGGCAAGATGAAAGAAGACACCGGCACCACACTCGTCACAGAAAATGCATAAATGTAACCCGCTTTCCGAGGTGAACGACGCGCCGTGATGCGGCGCGACACTATGCGACATGATGCGACCAATACTTAACATGCGACTGATTATCACAGAAACGTAGGCCGACTACTTGATATTTTCGCGTCGCGTCGCATTAGCGTGTTTGTCGCTCAAACTCTATCATTTTATCTGTCTATTAAAGGTAGGCTACGCATATGCAACTCACTAGGTTGTTGTTAATTCTTATGGGTGGCGGTCACTTATTACGTTAGGTGAACCGCTTGTTCGTTTGCCACCATCTTCCATATAAAAAAATCTAGGACAACGGGTAAGTGCTTAGCGTCTGTATTTTGTAACGTCGTGATACTTCCCCAGTTGAGCTGAACATTCATGCAATAGCTACTGTTGCTGCTGGCTCTCCTGTTCTGTAATTCCAACATCGTCACTAAAAGAAGTGTTGCACCAATAATACGTATTTAAAAACAAAGTCACTTAAACACAAACGATGCATTAAAAAGCAATTAAGTTTGAATTGTTCTTTACGTCTCCCCTATCGCAACAGGGATGCTAACTGTTTGCATTTTGGAACTCCCCCGCGACTAAACATTGCAGATATTTAAAAAGTTGTTTATTTTACGGCTCCACCGCAAGCTCGCTCCGCTTAGTTACTGCGAGAATAAAAGTTTTGCGCCGCGATCTCAGTACAAATACACATAACTTCACTTGTTTTGTGTTTTTATTTTGCTTCCTTTTCAAGAAAGACGGAGAAAATGCAGGTCGCAAAAATGAGTGGCAGCATCACTACTACTTGCTAGAGGGATTTATATCAAGTCAGATCAACATAAAGAAAGCAATCCTTCGACCGAGGATACATACCTATAGGTACAATAAACAAAAATAGGATTTATTTCGTGTATCTCGCAAAGGGCTCTAACAATTTATATTAAATTTTGTATTTATTAGATAAGATATCAGGCATCAGATAAGGTTTGTAAGATTATCTTATAACGCAAATTTTCACCCAAAAAAAAACATTTATTGTTAAATAATCTTTTGTAGTACTTGCTTTGTCGTCAACGGGTGATCTAGTACTGCTAGTACGTCGAAGTTTATAACATTCCAATATAGCGCTATTTCAAAAAGCACGAATTTTAAAATTAAAAGCCGACTCTAAAGTGTTTGCTTCTCGTAATATTTAACGACTGTCAACCAAGCAGTAGGTGGACCATATTATATAACTACTAAAGAAAGATAAATAGGGAAAAATAAGAAACCCATCCTAAGAAGTTCTTAATACTATGCAAAGCTCAAGTCATACATTCCTGGTAACACACGTGTTAGCACGCTAGCCGACGATTCAACAGACGAGGCTGTTT
>DWTW01002801.1:0-10612 GCA_018246275.1 Papilio slateri
CGAAACGCAGAATACTTCTACTTCACGCCTGTCTTCTGTGAGGTCGTGGTATTTCACCGGTCGAGCCAGCCCATTCAGTGCAACAGATGTTGTTGCGGGCTCTACCACTGTTGAATATATATACCAAGGTCCATTAACATTGGCAATCAAGTTGTCAAACAGTCATAGTACTGAAACAAAATAAATGTAAAATTAACCAGGATATTACCCGTGCCTGCAGTTTTATTCAAATTAAAAGGTTCTTATTTCAATTTAAAAAATTACGAAAATATTAATGCTTGGAAAAGTGTATTCTACGGGGCAATAAAAGTAAATTGTTCACATTACTCGAAAATCCAGGGATGCGCGTTCACAACACAATTGCATATAGATTCCGTGATATCCCTCGAATTTAATTTCGTAAACTGGGTTAATGTTAAAAATAAAAGTTCGTCGAATTGGGCCGTTAAAAACGAAGGAATTGTTAACCGTTGATATGTTTATTATCACTACGGTAGGAAACACAGGAATCAGCCGCGGCTTCCCCTGAAAACAAAATTTTTATAGATGCCCATTTATTCTCGTCCGCCTTTGATCGTGTGTGGTCTTGGTATTTCGAGCCTTACGGTTTTAACAAGCTGTATCATGCAATGGAAATTATATGTGAAATTCGGTTGCTTTTATTACTGCCGATCGTTTTAATGGCTTCGCATTTAATTACTTATTTATACAAACCACTGGCATTAAACTAAAAAAATATTTAAGGCCTTTATTGCGTAATAACTTATATTATCCACAGATTTAGGACACTAAGACTTTTTGTTTATACATATAGTGTTTATCGGTGGTACAGAGATACAGGACAGATATTTCAAACGCTGAACCGTGATGATTGATCAACACAATTTAAGTTGAAAACGAACACCCGTACGTATTGAGTGACAATAACTGCTAAATTGCGAAGAATGTAAGAGACTTGTTTCACGGTTGTCTCCCTACGGAAGCCCTGAGTGCAGCTCTGCTAGGAATAAGATTTCACGTAATGATGGTAATAATTCAGGATATAGTTTTTATTGGACTTTGATAAGTTTAGCGTTTGATAAGTAAAGCGATGTAAATTAATTTTTTCATAAAAAAAGTCGCAGTTGCTTTTACAAGTACATCCTTACTACCTTTTCCGCTCTTCCTTTGGCTTTTGACAGTTATGTCTTTTGAACTTTTAACAGTTAAGTCTTTTTGAACTTTTGAACAGTATGCAATCCCATTTCACCGCAAAGAGAGTACGGTAGTCGTTACGACGTTCTTTTCATCGGTAGTCTAATTACTAAGACAGAGCTAGAGCATTCACGAAATTAGGAGCCTTGCAATACATTCATACAGTATCCGAAATCATCATACCAAGCTGGGGTTTCTGTTTTTACAAAGCCGTGTAAGATGGCAGTGATATTTAGATAGTTAGATATTACTACATTTAAATGGTTTGCATGCATCGAATGCAAAGCTGTATTTAAGTAATTATGGCTAGTAATTAGATTTTTCGATCCCTGACATAAACAAGGTAAATGGTTATTTAATAATTCAATTTATTGTATATAAGAAATCGATCTTAGATTGCTTGTCTGTCGCCACATATAAACTAAGCGCCTGTTTATTGAACGGCCAATTACATAAAGATCTCTGGTAACGTTTTAGTCAATTCCTGACCACAACAGTTTTTTTTTGTTTAGACCTCAGTTTTATATTTAACTACCTTCAGGACGTACAAGCATGTATCCATTATAGTTTTCTTTTTCAAAATTAAAATCAAAACATAATTTATCAATAAAAATATTACTTTGAATACTGAAGTATGAATTTACATCGGTACTGAATTTGCATAAGGCAAGAAATCTAATAAATATTCAGTCAATCACAAAAAAAAATTAATTTGATAAACAAATTAATTTGATAACAAACAAAACCCTAAATAGGACTTTTGGAGCGGATTTTATAAAAGTCTTTAGTTGCATAAGTGCGTAAATGCCCCAATAAAAACACTAACCGAGTACCTATTGGCATTCAATTATTAAAAAAACAAAGGTGACCGCGCCGCTAAGTGGAATTATTTGTACGGAACCCGCATACAGGAAGCTCGTAGCTTTGTTTTAATGTCACGCGGAGGTATTAAAGAAAATATAAAAACAAATGACGGTCGGCTCCACAATAGGGAAAAGTACACCGCTGCCTTTATCCCTGGGGCGTGGGGTGATTATGGTTTCGGTTATTTTCCGTGCAATGTAACGAAATTTATTTGGGGGAAAATTTTCAAATTTCCTCATCTCATCCTAACAACAAAATAACTGAGATGTCTTAAAAGATCTGTAGCCGTACCTGTTCAAGGAAATATTCAACATTTATATTACTAAATAAGGTGTAGGCATTATTGTAATAACTTAGGAGAAATTTTTTTAATGGTCATGATTTAAGATCATAGTCAATGAACAAAGTATAGACCAATATGTGCCTGAACTCTGCATAAGACTTTTTTCCCTTTGGTACTTATTTTACTATGGTTTTTCTACATATGGATTTTTTGTAATAATTTTGTTAATTTTTCAATGATTACATTCAAGAGATATTTTCGTCAAAAACAAATAGTTGTTTACGGCAAGAGAGCGGCGCTAAAATCTATTGTTTTACTTAAGATTCTATACAGATTTGCATATCAAAGGCTCTCAAGGAATGTCTAATAGAAGTTTTTGCATTCGTAACGAACCGCGAGAATCAATAAGTATTAAATGAAGCGTGCCCGAACCCCTCGGTGGCTCGCCTACCAATTTACCCACTTCAATTTAACCAAGTAAATTAATGTTGTTCTATTTCCCTTTCTTTGAATATGTAATTCAACTTTATTTCCACTCGGCGGGTAGGTTGTTTATCGTTTATAGTCCTAGTTGAAATGTAATTTATCATATACCTTGCCTAAATACTGCAAAAAGTGATTTTATTACATTTTGTTTTCACCTTAATCGTTCTATTCGATATGCATCACCATCAACAACTTTTAAGAGCTACGGATGTTTTGCCAGACTTTTCATAGAGGAAGTGGATGGAAAAAGAGAGTCATTTGAGGTAACACAGAAGGAAAAGTACCCCTCCTTCAAAGAGAGACAGCAATAACAAATTCCCCTTCCTTCACCTAGTTCACAAGGTGACAAATGTAACTGTTGTGAGTTTTAATAAAGCACTTCATACTTCTGAGTATAAAACATAGCCACTGAATGAAGAAACTGCGAAAAAATAATTCTTATAAATAATTATTATTTTAATATCAAATGTCACTACGGAAGATACTTTATGAAAGCTTGCCACGAAGAAGTGGGCCAAAACTCATTATTGTGGTAATAATGATGAGCTTTAACCATCAAACAATTAAATTTCAATTGCATATAGGTCATTTGGCGGAGACGAGTTTTATTTATGACTGTACAGTTCCAAAATATGCTATGGGAGCCAACTAAAATTTAATAAACACTGAATAATTTAATTTAGTGTACCACTCGTGCATGGATGATGGCCAATAAAAGCTATTTTATGGCGTTTTTATTATGATGCATAAACGTGAATCACCTATAATGGGCTCGTGGCATAAGAAAAATTACGCTCGACGGCTGTCGATAAACCTTTTATTTCTAAATACGGTTTTATAAAAATAAAAACTGGTCAAGTTAAGGCTCACGGCTCAGTAGGCTTACCCGCAACTAAAATAAAATAATATCACGCCTGCAATTTTATGGTGCAAACAAAGTTCTTGATAAATATCAACACGCTCGGGACGCCTTCTACAATTTATATTTTATATGAATCGCATAAAATCTAGATAGTACTAATTGCTTTCCAACATTGTTTATTATTTAATTTATGTGTAGTATTTATTGCATGCTTTCAATTGAGATTTTTTTTACGTCAAACTAGCTAAATGGCCGCATTCTAGAATCGAAACTAAGGTTTTTGCCTTGACCATTACCTATTATATTTTAAGGTTTATGTAAAACTCTGCTGCCTGCTGCCAATGAGATACTTTCTCATTCCATAAAGTGTTCTTGCAGCTAAGTCCGTTGATATACACACCATTTCAAGGCAAGGCCACAGTAAGTCTTAAGAGGCGCCGACATTGTAACTCCAAAAATGATGCAATTCATGATATTTGCGTTACATTAATAATTCATTAATTAAATTTGAAACATATCTTAGATTTGTTTCATAATAATTACTTTAGTTCATAAATATTGAAAACCTGAACTAAAATAAATAGATATATCTAAATATTACATTATATGCCTTAATTATATTTGTAAGATTTAATGCTGGTGTACTTGGTTACTTGTAATAATATACAAAATCGAACTAATGTACAAACAAATAAACGAATAACAACACCATATACAGCCCGGAGGGGGGTCGACTTGTCAGAATTCAATTTCTAATTCAAGACATACTTTATCGGTCGGGGAGGGAATTGCATTCAATCGAGCCGAACAACAGAACGCAATGTTCGTAGGAGTTGAGTGGTATTCAACTGCATTATTTATCGGCTAACATTATTAACTGCATATCGTTGGTAGATGGGTATCGCCACTACACGCCGCGCCGAGCACACGCGCTTTCGAGCAACAGGAAGATACGAATCGTTTCGCTGTGTTCCCCTGTACAACGGCACGGCTTCCGATTTGTTATTGTGTTGCGTTTACAATATTCAACTCCTTCGACATTACTTTTAACTAATTTCCTAAAGAAAATAAGAAATACAGACGCTACTTTAGGCACATACATGGATAACCTTTCAGTGGTCGATAGAAATGGAAATCGCTATTCGCTTCGTAACGAGCATATTCGTCCCAGAGTTCCTAAACGCCATACACTAGTAGCCGACCAGTGGATTTTAAGCGAAAATAAATTAAATTTGCCTATCCACATATATCCTACCTAAACGGAGAAGTAACTTACGTTGCTTACCCCTAGTTATCTTACTTATTCTTCTTATCTTTTTTTTTAATCGTGGGGAAATACCTTACACATACTCGACTCAATGGGGCAGGGGGTTGAAACGAGTTATGCAGGGCTTACTCCGACTAAAACCTCCCGTTGGTCGCCAACAGCAATGACAAGAAGCCAGGGGTCTCCGTTCGAAATCCTATCGCGGGCTCAAACGCTTCGCAACATTTTGCACATCTAGAGGTCTATCAAATCTTGTTCTCCTTTGGGCCGCTCTATAGGCCGCTCGTGACTAAAATCTTCTTCTTATCCTAAAATTTCACAAAAACTTATTGGAACTCGTTTTGCCTAGCCTGACCATAAAGCATACCGACGAATGTAGTTTTAGTGTATATTGAAGAATAACTTCCAAAAAAATCAATTAAGTAAAAATTTAATTTATGTGGTAATTATTGTTAAAAATGTTCGTGAAAAAAAATACAATGGATACGTGTTCATGGAAACGTGCACATAATTCTTGTCTTAACAATTATACTTAAAAATATTGATTTCATCTTTTCTTGAAAACATTTTATTTCTTAGACTTCGTAGTGCGTAGTGTTATTTTTTTAAGCTTCATGTGTACTATTAACATGACTAACCGTGTAAAACACGCTGTGCGGTCGCAAATTGGTCTTTAAAAGAATTTAAAATGTATGGAGGTACTTTAAAAATAGTTTTTTAAAAACAAAACGAAGATAAGTTGTAACAAGTTTCTAGTTAAAGTAAGTATTGACAACATGTTACGTTCTTTTAATCCAACCTCACTCAGAATATTGTCCGATATGTCTACTGTACTTTATGTATGTTTGCGTGTTTGATACATAATTTGAATATTCATATATCTTTTTAATTTCACTCACAAATTTAAGTGAAAGAATAAAATGTTTTCAATTTGGTAATTTAAAGTGTCAGTTAAAAACTGTAATATTTAAGGTAAGTGTTTAAGAAATTGTGAAGTACAAGCTGATTGATGGACAATAAGGTTAAGTCGTACAGCATATACATACACCCGTAAAAATTGAAATATGAAATACAAATAAAGAGAAACAACTTTTTTCCTAGCAAACATTTCCACTTTTGCGAAACTTTTGTTTTTTGCAATAATATATTGAACAAATCAAAGTTTTCGCTTCATCACAACTTCGGCAAAGTGATATGAAACAGAGTAGGGTGCCTCGGGAGTTAGCCTTCGTAAAAAGTTAAAAAAAAATAACTCGACGGAGTTATTTCAGCGATATCCCGTAATGTAGTCACGTAATCCTTCTTCAGTCATCTCTTATTACGATTGAATTTTCAATCGGACTGTGATTGATTGGAACGAGTGCTCCGAGGCTGGATTGATTTTTAAGTAGACCCCAAAGATAGAAAGAACCTTAATAAATTGAGCAACATTCGATACAGAGATACAACCGGATGAAATCCTATTTACGAAGGATTTTGACAGAAGCTGGATTAACGATCGAAATGCTTTTATTTTGTTTCCTACTTTATTACTTCGGTCTTCTTTTCATTAAAGTAAAAGACACTTCTACAGATAAATTAAGTTACGTATCTAATCTACCATCTCGACGCTTAAACTATTACGACCACTTAGGTAATTTTAGTTAACACGATACCGCGGTGCAATATTTCAAATTAATTAATTCGTTGTCAGTATACATAGTTGATTCATTTGATGTACGTACATATATAGTATAAGTACCACACTGACTACAACTTCCCAGTTTTTTTAATTGTTTTGTAAGTATGGATGTCGTTATTGTCGTCGTTCCAGCCGATATTCGTCCACTGCTGACGTAGGCATCCATTGATCGCCACAAAGATCGGTCTACTGTGGTCCTCATCCAGTGGGCTCCCACAACCTTGATCAGACCATCGGTCCATCTCGTGGGAGGCCTACCTAATCTGCTTCGAGCTGTAACTGGCCGCCATTCTAGAACATTTCGGCCTCATCGGTAATATCGATGTAATCTAATACTCAAAGAAATATAACGTCGTTAAATACTCTATAAATAAAAAATAAGAATTAAAAAAGTCTCGTCGTCTATTATTAGTTACGTTAATAGTTTACTTAAGTTTTATCAACACTAACCATGAGGTTGAGCGTGAGCTCTGCGCGCCCCCTACGACACACTACTTGTAGATAAGATCCATTAGCTCAATGATCCTTTCAAGGTATATTATCAGTTTCAAAACATTAAATACAAATGCTAAAGCTTTTTCTTTTTTTTATTAATACGAATCTTTGGCGATTTAAAAAAATATTTTTGATTGAAATACAGAATTGAACATATGTGTACTGAATTAAAATAAAAATATTGTAAATTTTATTGAATATATATTTCAAATTGAAATTACGCAAATTTAAGAATTTATTAAGCCCCAAAACAAACAAATTTTTATTGTAAAATTCTTTGGCAAATTATTATGTGTATAAAAGAATCCTAAATACGGAAACTTAGTAGAATTAAGTCGAATAAGCTGAATAAGATTCAAATAAACGACCTTCATCCGGTACACAACGGATAACGAAAATAATAATTCATAAAAGCTATGTGACTAGAATCTTTTCATCTGAAATGAAGTTTGCGATGACTAATACAATTAAGTGCAATGCAATGACTGGGTTAATTTTTGTTGGTCGTCAATGGGCCCTTAAAATGTCGCTGTTTAGTGTGGCATCAACCTGGACAATATTTATGCGTCCGCTTAAAGGTCTCCCTGTGTTTATATTATTTTTTTAAATCTTAATGTACTTCTGTCATCATTTATATTCTATGTGAATATAAATACTTCTAATATAAAATTTCAAACTAATTACCAGTGGTCCAGTTAAATTTGGACGGGTCTAAATTATAACTTGTTAGTTCTGTTAACAATACAAAGGTACAGATAACAAAACAATGCCGTAATATAGGAAAATATATTAATCTTTATGTTGGATCCCAAACAACATAATGTTATGAACTGTCACGGTTCACGTTTCGATGGACGCTTGTGCTCGTCAAAAGTATCTTCTCACGCATCTGACCCTTAGTTCACCGCACGTGTTACATTCATTGTGCTACTTCAATTAAAGAGACATGGCTTTTCACTATACGAAAGGAAAAACACGCCCGTTTATTGTAATGAAAGGAATGAAAGTCTTTTTGGTAAAGAATATGTCACGACAAAAGTTGCGTCGCCATGTTTATCACATAAATGGATTGCCGTCCTTGAGTGAATATGGTAGGAGAAAAAATACGCGAATTATGTCTAAAAAGAATACTATCCCAAGTATTATAAATACTCAGTGGTACATGAAATAATAAAGCTTAAGAAAAAGGTTCTTCGTAGTTTTTTATTATCTCTTTGGTTGCGTGTACTTTAAAGGATTTTAGAGAAAAACAATTAACTACTTTTCCTTGTATTTTTTTTACCTTTGAATTTTATGAAAGATAAAAACTGAATAACATGGGATTAGTAAGCAAATTATGTTAAAGAGTCATATAAATTCGTAGGTCTAAGTGAGGAAAAACTAGCACTCTGTAACATAAAAACAGCGTAGTGTTATTATTCTATTTATAATAGTTTCACTGGTATAAATGTAACGGGCTCTTTGAAGCTTGATTTTCCCCCACTTTCAAACGTCAGATTAAATTGAAATTTTGCACAGTCAGCAAGGTCCGATTTAAACATACAATACAATACATTTTTCATAACTCAGTTTTGACCAAGATCATTATCATCATTTATTTTAAAATTTAGAACAACGCCAACTAAGTACAAATAACAATACGTAACGAGATCTTTCAATGTTTCTTTTATTTTTGTTTTCAAACTATTGATTACTACATAATTAAAATTACTAATATTCTACAGGGGATGATTAAACTTCGTTGTTAATTTGGTTTTTGATTTCGAAAAGTATTTAAAATCTAGAAGAAAACTAAAGTTAAGATGAAAGAAAGATTAAAATAACTATAAAAATGTGGCGAAAATATCGCTCTAGATGACTTAATATTTTTTATTAAATAAAGCGCGGTAGTAAAAGTAATAGTTCACAAATCCTCTCAGGGCCGCAGTCAGCCGGTACGTTTTTAAAACTTCGTACTGTATTTAATTAAAAGTTTCATTTTTTAAATTATAATACTCCATTGTTTTATTACTTAGCCTTGTTACAGTTTTTCTTGAGCTATGTTTTTTTATAATATGTTATTTTTTACTATTCTAATAGGCGTTTTAGAATTTATAAATATATATATAAGGCATAAAATTAATAAAATTATATCATAAACTCAGGCTATACAGTATGTTGAACAGTAATTTTAATAAAAAAAACACGCTCTTACTTCTTTTTATTAGCCGACAGAAACAAACACTGATTATACTAAAATTTGTTCCGATCCTTTGCTGGAGTTCTATAACTTTTTAAATATGAAACATATCTATAAGACTTGGAACAGTAAATATTATTTTTACTTTATGCTGCAAAACAAATTCAAGGCTGTTCGCAGACCTATACCATACCTATACCTCATATAGTGAGATTGAAAAAAAAGTCTATCGCCACAAATGCGGTCGGTATGCCTAGGGTCTCGTCCCAAAGCCGTAATTACGAATACACCCTACTGGCCGCAATGGGAACAAAACCGCACACATTCGCATATGTAAATAAAGGGGATCACGCTTGAAATACAGTTTGTTGTAAAAAAAATCTTTTGAAAAATAATATTCTTTATGTTTCCATGAACAGCAAAGGATAAAGTATTTGTGTATAATATATAAATGTAATTATATTTATTTAAGCAATGCTGTCTAATTTTATAAAGGCTCATTAAATAATAACCCCTTCCCTAGTTCTCTAATAATATAAACTAATATTATAAAAAGGAAATATTTAATTGACGGTAATTGATTATCTCTGAAATAGAACCGATTTCAATAATTATTTAATGCTCAAATTAAATCAGTGGCTTTATCATTATTATCATGCAATATTGCAACTCATCACTGCACGATCTGAAACGAATAACTGGTCTAATACAAAACTTTAACTTAAAAAGAAACAAAACAAAAAAACTCGTATCCGTGGTCACAATTTATTCTGTATTGATAGTAGAATAAGTAAGGTTCCAATGGTAAAGGTAAAGGTGAAGGGGTTCTTATATATTAGCTTAAACAAATCTTTGTGTTTCGAACAGTTCGGTTAAAAGTAAACAATCAACTTGATAGTGGCCGAGGAATGTGTACCAAGAGAACAACATGTACAACATTTTAACGTCGTGCTAATCAAAATACAAGAGAATAATGAAATATTATTCCTAAGCCTTAATTCTTACAACGAATAAACTTTTGTTTCAGTAACCTTATATTGAACTTGTGTACGTCATCAACCGATTGTTAACTTCACCAATTTATGATTGTACTAGGCACATTATAAACTGTCAGCCAAACTGAACGAATCATTCACAATTTGGCGTGTTTTGTTTCTCGGTAGTTCATAAACTGTCATAGTTAAATCGTCGAATTATGAATGGATATTGTTTTATTTTTATAATAGAAGGGGGCAAACGAGCAACGAGAACAGCAATGTGATCATCGTCGCCCATGGACATCTGCAACACCAGAGGAACTG
>DWTW01002802.1:0-10611 GCA_018246275.1 Papilio slateri
AAGAAAGTGCTACCTGACTCTATATACATATATGGGTACATAGGCGATGTAGATGGTGTCCGTTGCCACTGACCTGTTCAGCTATGAATCTGAAGCCCTTGTCCTCTCTGACGCACTCGTACGTCTCGGCCAGTAAAGGGTTGAAGGGCTTGGAGGCGGCGCGGTGTGCGGTGGCTGAGTACGCGCTCACCGCGAACGCGGCCACCAGCGCCATGCGCTCTACGCCGCTGTCACTGTTGGCGGCCAGGTCCAGCAGTTCCGAGTACTCCAACTCCTCGCAGAGCCTCTGGAAATAGGATAATGGAGAGGTTTACTAGATTACTAAAGCAGAACAATGTTCTTTAGGCTCGTCCTTCCCTAGTTACAGAATGGGTAATGTTTGAACGAAACCAGCTGGGGGCAGGAACTCGTTCCATCTATTATTACCTGAGTCCGATGACTTAATAGCGAAGTGTATAGTACACAAAAAATTATATCGTAAGGAACTACTACCTAAGGAACATAAAATAACTTTGTCGCTCGCTGTAGGAATCGCCTTTGAACGCGTAGAGGTGAAACTTGGGTGAACGGAGGCGAGGATTCCACGAGAGTCTCATGTTCTCATGTGTCTCACGCGTTGTAGAGGACTTTTTCTTTAATTTCTTTTCACATTGAAAAATAATCCTCATGCTATTAAGAATGTATATGACCGACTGCGGTACAGCAAGCCGTGGATCCATTAAGCATGGATAGGACTGTACTGATCACACTTGGTCTGTGTCGACTAAACCTACATTTCAAGCGACTAGACTTGTAAGAGCTGCACGATAGCTCTTGAGAGCCTGGTTGTCTCACCTGCAGCATATTCAACGGTTCATTGATGGTCACCGGCATGGATATCTGGCTGAGGTCCTTGCCAATGTTCTTGTACAGCAAGTTCCAGAGACTGGGACCTCCGGGCGTGGGGCGCGGACTGGGCAGGCGCGTGCGCCGCGACCAGCTGCCGTCCTGACGAGCTGGGGCTACTGAGCCGTTGGTGGTGAGCAGAGAGACACGTTCCGCTGTTACCACTGTAATAGAAATGTTCTAGAGAGAGAGAAAGAGAAGGAGAGAAAGAAAGAGAAAGCGAGAGATTCTAAGGACCGCCAGTTTCTAGCATGTATACTCATAATTTCCTTTCTTTTTTATACGTCTCTAACAACACTGCCACTCACTTTTGCAAGTTCAGTTCAGGTTTAGGTTCCATTGAAATTGTCCTACAGACTTTAGGAGGGGCTTTAAAACAATTACTACTTCCTATTCAAAGGTGAAGGGTTACTAGTTGATGTGTGCACTTACACTACACTGTGTGTGTTACTTACACTGACTGGCGGCCTCCGAGTTGTCAGAACTTGCGGAGCCCTCTTCGCTGCTCAGCGAGCCCGCTTCAGATGACGAGTCGCCGTCTAACTCTATGACACCAGCCTGAAATGTCAATATCTAAATAAGTATATTAATAAATTAATTAATTATATTATTAACTAGTTAATAAAGCACCTCTTCGTAGACGATTTTAGACCTTAAATTTAAGAGGGGCGGTACCATTTTAGACAGTGGTGTGGTACATTTTCGACATTAGCCGCCGCGATAAGCTTGAAAATGACGGGTAAATCATGGAATTTGATAAAGGTACAAGGAAGATCTCGTGGACCGACAGAAAAACAGGCTAGCGAAATAATATATATAATTACTTAAACAAATGTAATAAAGGAGGATTAGACACGATCCTTTTGAGGTTGATCGCGTTTGAACAAAGCCATTTCGATACTCGACGTCGATTTCTGTCAGATTATGGCGTACGTAGCTCCGCAGAATAGTGAATCGACAGATAATAAACTTATGCTCGAGGACAGTCAAACAATAATTAGGTTAATAATTAAATAAAATATATTAGCTATATATTTGTCAGCATATTTTATCAGTATTATATACATTCATATCTTCTGTTCTGATTATTAGATTACTCTTGTACGATTTATTTTCAGGATTATCTTTGCCATATAAAGTACAATTGTGAAAGATAAAAAAAAAAGAAAAAGTTTTCGTGATCTTTGTTAATCCACCACTAGTGTCAGCCAGGATCATTATTATTAAATTTCCGCACAAACCTCGTCAGCATCGATGATCTCCGGCTTCAAGTCCTCATGCTCTTCAGCATCGAAGAACTCCGAGGCGGACACGCAAGAGGAACTGTAGCTCAGGGACTGCTGGAACTGACGGTTCTGTACAACACATAATACACATTCTAATTCATGTAGAAATAAAAGAAGAAAACGAGGATGAGAATGAGAAGGGACTGGGCCTGTTATACCAAAGCCATCGGATGAAATGTAGAAGCTTATTACTTCTACTTCAAGCAAATTCAAGTAACCTAACCTAACCTAACTGCAGCTAAAACAATAGTTGAGCAAGCAAGCGTTGCATCTAAACTGCAGTTAGAACACTAGTTGAGCAAGCAGGCGTTGCACCTAAACTGCAGCTAGAACACTAGTTGAGCAAGCAGGCGTTGCACCTAAACTGCAGCTAGAACACTAGTTGAGCAGGCAGGAGTTGCAGCTAGAGCTACTGCTTGCTCAATCACTCTTTTGGCTGCAGTTTTAGGTCATATAAGTCGTATGTGAATAAGTAAAATGAAGTTGATATCGTGAGATGAATATGATAGTACAAATATGATATTTGTGTAATTAAACGAGTATGGACTGACCTGCTCTGAGTTACGCCCCATGGACGATATCTCGGCGAGGTCGGACGCGTCGTGTATCCGGGACAGTCGGGAGCGCAGCTCTGTATTGTAAACTTCTCCAGTCATTAATTAAATACCAAGCACACGGATAGATCTGCTTGGTCAAAACTTGTGGGGGACAGTGTAAGTATATATTATATATTTAGAAGTAACTTACTTTTACATTGTTTATAGCGTTATCTACATCTTGTTTCTGAAAATAATTATCTACGAAATATATTTTACTATTAAATTTTCATTCATAGCGACGCTAAGGAAACACTAGCGATCGTATGATCTTCGGAGGTGTGGAAATATGGCGGTGGACATGTAACATTAAAAATAATCTTACTATCGCTAGCTGAAGATTCCTTTTAGTTAAGTTACTTAAGACATTCATAGCCTCAAAAGGGTGTGTTTTATCTGATGAGGTGAAATTCCGCACCTCAGACGTAAGAATGCCTTTAAGACCATCACAAATCCGTCGTAACAAGGTAATACCGACTAAAAGCGCCTTCAATCTTTTATTGAACCACGAAACCTTTGCCAGGTATTACTTTGTAGAAGTGGTTTAGATGTTTGTTGGAATCTTGTGTATGTAGTTTGTATATATGTGGGCGCCCGCGTGTGTGGGTGTGCGTGCGTGTGTATGTCCGTGCATACGTACGTACGTGTGTGTACATATGTGTTTACGTATGCGTACGTACATACGTACGCGAATGTGCGTGCGTGAAGACGTATCGTGGTATTTGTATGTGTGGATGTCGGCTCACCGGAGTTCTGGTGCAGTGCGGTGGACAGGTTGGAGCGTAGCGCAGCGAGACTGGCGCCGCCCGCCGACTCCCCGGCCTCCGCGACCGCGCGCAGCCTGCCCCTCTCGCATACCTGTTTGAATTAACTAACGCTTGACCATAGTTCTAATCGATTTCAAGTGGAGAGGTAGTCGCTGGTACGCACTAGTGAAGCATTAGCATATTTGTCCATCTTTTATATTTCTTTGAAATATACTGCTTGGAACGTCATGCAAACTATGCCATTATCGAGGAGGAGAACACCAAGGACTTTTCTTGTTTATTTATCCTCAGCCTGTATCATTTCACTGCTGAGAGATCATATACAGACCTTCGATTTCCACATTAAGCAAGGTCTTTACAAGGTTATTGATCTGAGTGGGCCTAACATTTCTTACCAACGTAGAAACGATTCCCTTCAAGCTCGCCACCAGGTCTTTCGCCAAGACTGTGAAGTCTTCCCTGAGCTGGTGGTCCGGGGTGAGGCTAGCTAGGGAGGCGCCGCCGGTCGACCCGAGGGCCTCCGCCCCGGGCAGCGACTGGGGACGGGTTGCAGCGCACGCTACAGAAAATAGGAGTGTGTTTTAGTACCTCTTAAAGCTATCGTCATTGATTAATATACTTAGTGTTAAGTCATTTAATACTAAGTTATTTCACTTTAAGTACTTAAGGCTAAGCGTGATATATCTTAGATATATGTTTATTTATTAAAATGCTATATTTAGACACGATTAACAATGTGTGTACTTTCAGAAGTTCTTTGACGACTGACTGACTTTGTAAGTTCTTTGACTCTTTTAGGAGTGTTAGTGCTATTTCAAGCATAACATTTTAAAGAGAAAAGTATGTTTTAGTGCTTTTGCGCCATTTTGTTTAGTGAAAAAATCAAATCGTGTCTACTACAAGTAAATTTTTGTGGTAACAAGGTAAAATCTGCAACAGGCAGTTTGAAATCCATCAGTGTGGCAGAAAGCACTTAAACTTGTGGCCTGATAATCCGCGAAGTTTGGATCTTCATAGGCCTGGCAAAAAATGGGCACCGAAAGTATATCTATCCCGGATGGATTTACTCGATAAATTAAGTCATGTACAGTCGAGGTACGAAAAATTTCGTCAATTTTCAAATGAATTCCTTTATCAAGTCATAGACAATTTGTACCTTTAGAAGCTAAAGCACTAAGCAGGCTGCATATAAAATGATCCTCGATATGACGACAAGCTTCAAAATAATTAATAAACAAAATAATTATTTAATTAATACTAGACATTATGAAGTTCGAATTAAATATGTCCTATTTAATTGTAAGTTATTCTCGTGCAAGCAAATATCGACTTTAAGGCGACGAACTTTTTTTACCCCGTCTGTACAAGTACTATGAAATAGAAATACTTTTTTGACATTTTGTCATCAATATTTAAAGCAAGTCTCCAAACATCAGTTTGGAATAAATTTAATGTTACTGATTTAAATAAGCTCTTTTATAAACCTTAAATTACCTAACTGTTAAGAGTTGTTCGTTTTAATAACTGTACTATACTACAAGTTAAAATCGCTATAAAGAATTATAGCGATTTTAACTTGTTGCGATTTAAAGGCTCCTAAGGCCGTTTTTGTAAAGGTCAAATGTTATGAGTTCGCGTTAATATACTAACGTCAACAGTGCATTTTTAATGCAACAGATGGCGCTAGTAGTAATAAACCGTGTTCTACCGTAATTCTAGTTTGCAAATGAAGTCTAGTTTTTTGAATCATTCTTTAAATGAAACGTCTTCAGAATAATATTATATTTTGACACAACAATAACTACTCCTGCAAGGAACCTGCTGTTATTTCATAGTATGAAGTTTACATCTCGGCAGATCTAAATGACTGCCTATTTAATACATATTTAAATTTTATGCATTTTCTTCCTGCTCGTCTGCCACTTTACGTAGGGTCGGCACAGTACGTCCGAAGTCCATACTGTTAATCAGTTGAGGCTATAGTTCTTTTACGGCCGGTCGCCCGCCTGACGCCAACCCTCCTCGGGCATATACATGAAATATTAGTAGATTATCGAAATAATTTACGAATACCTCTTTCAACTATATCCAACAAAGCTTAAACTTGGTTGGATATGGTTCATGACAATAGTCGAATGGCGGATTCGTACTCACGTCCATGTATTTCACGGTCCGTACCTTTAACCATTAGGCTATTGGCGCTTATAAATAAGTCTATGTAGTACTTCCATCTCTTTTATTAACACTTGAGACTACCTATATAAGATTTAGTTCAAAAATCTGGTCTCAAAATATACATAACATAAGACGGTTAAAGTGAGGTTTACACAATGCGTTCTAAACAGATCTACACAATAACTATTCACTAAAGGAACCTTATTTACTAAATGTGGGGAAAATTGATGTCCTACAATGATCACAATATATTTTTAAATTAAATTTTAAATTACTAAAATGTTACACAGTATAACGCAGGGGGCAAGTAGTTTTTAGTTGAAGTCTGGATACTGTTGACATTTTTTTTATCGAAGTCCAGAAAAAAACAGAGGCTTTCAAACGTCTGCAAATAGAGCTTATATGAAAATATTATTTAAATTAATATGCGGTTCGAGGGCTGAATCCGAGGTCCACGATCGCGGAGTCAGCCCGGTCCGCGGTCAGCAATACGCGGACCTAATCTAACGTATTAAAATCAGTAGTCATTTATTTGATATCAAATGGTTTCTTGGTGTTACATAGTTATGAATTATAAACGGTGCCTTTAAAACATATTTTTGGAGATCGGCCGACGCAAGCTTACTTGTACCCCTGATATATTCTGAAGGTTCAATATTTTTTCTGATTAATTTAATTAAACAAAAAGTCTAACTAACTATATTTACATACATTTTATTTATTACGTAATACTTAATTTAAAGTTACACAACTTACGTGCAGCCTCCGCATCACATTCCCGTAATAACTTCAGTAAATAATTGAACACAACTTTGCCTAACGGCACTATTACGCCACTGTCGGAAGTCATTTTTAAAATACACCGAAAAAAAACAACATTGAAATTAACACATCGCTAGTGTTCTAAGCGAGCTCGCGGTAAGTGTCTAAGTTAAAATCCGATTTTTAGGTTCAATTCTCAAGATTTACCGAATTGAACTCAAATTTTCGTCGCACTATAGACACAGCCATTACGAGACTTGTCTGAAACATTGACCACGCCCGCTATCTCTCTTTAACCATTACTGTGTGACAGAGACGTACTTATTTTAATAAAAAAAATAACACTGAAACTTCTCTATAGTTCAAAAACTAAATGCAAGTCGCCAGTCAGTTCTTGTATAAATATATAAATAAAGCGATTGAAAATTTAAACTTACCCCTCTGATCGTAAGGTTCAAAATCGTATCGAAGAATTTAAGAAGATACAATCTAGAGATAATCTCGTCTTATCAGTGATAACCCAGAAACTCTGAGATTAATCGAGACGATTTATAAGTAAACATATAAATTTGTGTCAAAAAGCGGCGATAGCTCAGTGGTTACCGTACTAACTCGACGTATGATCTTGTGTTGTGTTGAATAAGAAAAATCTTGTGTTTTATTTAAAGGCGACCAGCAACCGAGAACGCTGCGAAGTGGGAAAATATGGCGTCTATAATTTTGGGTGCAAAATAATCGACAAATTCCTTCAATTTGACAAAGCAACTTAAACTAACAATATAAAGTTCATAAGAAACGGCATTCTTATACTAGTTTAACATATATTAAACTAGCAATATTAAGTTAAAAAAAAACAATAAACCGGACTGACTGACTGTAACCCTATGACACTCAGGGGTAAAATCCGAATCTAATGACAACTCACTCATCAAAATCGGTCAAGCCGTTTAGGCTACAGGAGGTTCCAATGCAGCAGACATACAAAGCCGCGAAAAACATTGCCCTCCCGTCAGTCAGGCAAAAAACAAAACAAAAAAAAGAGTGACATTTTTTTTCTGACATTAATGGCTCTAAATTTAATATGCTGGGGGCGTTTGAATAATCTTAAGGTATGGTTATCGCTAAGTTTTATGTTATCGCTTTGTCAGTTCAGAGGCAAAAATAACGCGTTGATAAAAACAAGGCACCTCGCGCTCAAAAAATCAAAAAAACATCGTAAATTACAAAAAAAAAACACCGTTATGCTCAAATCATTAGGAAGTTTATAATATATCACAAATCCAAATAAACATACCATGTACTGGAGGAGTATCGCAGTTGTTCTTTTTTTTTTTAAATAGTAAAAATCAAGCACACTAAAATAATTTCGAGAGTTATTAAATAGAAGGCGAAAATTCCAAATAATAATATTTTAAAAAATGCAGCGTGTACCTACTCAATGATAAACTTGCTATATTTTAGACTAAAAAGTAGACAATATTCGCATTAATTTCCTTATTAATTCTATGAGAGTATGAAAATGCAAGTATTGTCCATTTAAATCAATAGAAATTTAAATAATATGCAGGTATACCGTCTGCAATTTCATACTTTATACTTATAGTTTTAAAGATGTAACTTGCTTGCACCTTGTGATATTAACCGATCATGCGTGAAAGGGAGACGTGTGGGGGTAGAAAGAAAAAAATAAAAATCAGTCTTACGAACTAAAGTGGTGGCCAGAAATGTCGAAAGAAACGCTGGAAGGCAAAACGAGAAAGTTTACATTAGAATTTTTTGCTTTTTTATGTTTATGATGATTTTTCTAAAATCGAAATCGAGTCTGTCAAAATAGTCAAATCAATGTACAGAATTAAGAAAGCTTATATTATTACAGCGAAAATTTGTTTTTTTAAAGGGATTTTTTTAAATGAAATGGATAAACAATATCATTAGTTGTATTTACTAAATGTAATAAGATTTTTAACATGCATTAAAACCTTTGTCATTTTGAACATAAGCCATTTATTATTTAAAAAAAAATGAGGCAACAAAACTATTCTGACAGATGAGAAGAGCGCGAATAATCTACCGCACGTCATCTACAACAAACATGATCGCACGCACATGCTACGGTCGTCTCTTTCTATCGTGCAATGTGTGACAGAGACGTGGATACGACGCCATGTTGATTCAACAAGATGGCTGACGTATGAAACTTACCAATCTCGTAGAATCCTCGAGAAGACATAATTAAAAATGACATTTAATACTAAACTCTAAACAAACGAAACTATATTTTAATAATTAATAAAATAATTTATTCATACAAGTGAACAAAAAACATGACTCTCTAATACAGAACAACTACATTTTGATATCAATTGGTAGCTTCGATATTTCCCTTGTCAAGTAGGAAACGTGCCGGTGTCCAAGGGGGGACATTGCAACTTGTCACGACACAACACTTTCACTAGAAAAAACACAAATACTTACAAATTATATATATATATATATATATATACGCATAAAAAAGTGATATAGTAATAATTTTATCGTGGAATAAAATTAAATTTACAAGTAATACACATTTTTTTAATTAAAAACTTGGAAAATGAACGGTTGATGATTTTTGGTGTTTGTGTTTGAGACTACCCTCGCCATTAAGGGCTTGATGAACAACGAACCGTCGCAAGGCAGGATTCGTAAATCTCATGAAAACAATCTTCATCAAAAGAATCTCCAAGATATCATCAACTTATTACAATGCATTTTTTATGACTTTGTTCTAATTGTGACCAGAATTACCCGAATAAAAAAAAGTTTTTTAAGATTTATAATAGCGCCATCTAGTTAGTCATTGAGAAACTTTGTTTACTTCACATCACTATATCAATTTATTACGCGCACATATATGTTATGCACCTAGCGAAGCGACTAACACTCAGACTATGCACACAGGAGTAGGGATAGAGGTAGGACTCACCGATGGGCAGGGAGGCTGCAGAATTGGGGATGGAGGACGCACCGCCGCCCGGAGACGGGGGTGCTGTGAGCGCCGAGAGAGCCTGTAAAGGGACACATATAGATGAGATAACTGCAGAGTTGATGTCGCAAGAGTGCGTAGGAGTCTTTGGAGTGATCCTAATGTCACGTATCTGAACGTTTCATAATAACGCGTTGTTTCCCAAATCCGGTAATAAAAATAAGGCACTAATCGAGGTGACCCTCGAGTAATGAAGTTTAGGCTAAAGGGCGTCACACACTGTCAGTCCACCGGCAGTCCCTGGCCCGTTAACTGTAGGCGACCACACACTCGCAGTTCTCTGTACGATTTTGGCCTGACGTCTAGTGTGGGCCGCTAAAGCCACGGTTCTGTGCCGACCGGACAGTCCGCGAAATCAAGGCCAAATCGAAAACACATTCACCACCACACCACGTATCAATTCACTGCCATTGATGCTTTTCCGTTATATTCAAAAATGGCGCGCAGCGTTTAGCGCTTTTCAAACTCACGACGTATTAAAAACACAAATATGAGCCAAATTATTGTTTTTTTTTTTAACTTATTGTTTGTAAAAAAAATGATTTGATGTGAGGCCCTACCTCACAGGTAGTCTGTCGAACAGTCATTGTCCGAAAATAATCGCCGTATGTCCTTTAAGAGTTTTTTTATCTATTTTTTATCCATCTGAAGAACGGTAGCTCATTAATACACGCTGACTGTCCAGGACAGATTGAAAGTCACTAACTCACCATATGTGAGTTGGATGGATCAATGTGGGGCGGTTGTAGTTCTACGGAGGCGCACTTGCTGTTGGACTTCTTTTTCCTCAGGCCGAACTTGCGACGGTCCTTCTTCACGTTAGGAGAGGCACCTTCCAGCGATACCTGAAGTTGAAGGACAAGTAAATAATATAAATATAGATAGAATAGGCACTCACGACCGTAACCCAGGGGGATAGGCAGAGATTACGGCTATTCTATTGGCACGGTCTTAGAACACTTATTTCCCTTCCCTGGACAGGAGCCAGTCTTGACGGTATCCTTAATATGATTTTTAGAGTAATATTAAAACACATTTTAACATGTGCACCAGCTCTTCCAGCAGCCGCTGCAGCTGCTGCACCGACAGCTGCGCCTGCCCCAGCTCTCTAGACG
>DWTW01002803.1:0-10611 GCA_018246275.1 Papilio slateri
ATTACAACTATATAAAAAAAAATGACCTAAGCCACTTTAGAATTGTTACCGGTGTGCGCCGAATTCGACCACGGGTTTAATTTTCGACAATATTGATATTTTTTCAAAGATCCAAATTTAATTATTAATTAGAGGTCAAATAACCTAAATAGAAGAACCCTAATGTTATGTTTCGCAAATTTGAATTTAATGGACAGAATCATGTAAAAGACTAATTTGACCTTTATACCAATAAAAAATGGATGTAGACAATATAAAAACTTAGTTCCAGACAAATTAACTGACATTTGAGGAGAGATACAAAGTTATTGAGATTGAGCTCTTTTGTTTATGTGTATTTATTATTCCCTTAATTATTCAGCTGTAGCCTTTTTTATTATCGTTTTTATTACTTTGTTTTTGTGAATGAAATTGAAATTAAGATAAAAAAATGTTTTACATTAGTTACACGGGTCTGTAAAATATAGTCGTAGGTAATTATTATAATTCCCCGACCGGGTTCACGTCTTGTCGAGGCGGTGGGGATTAATAGCCGTAGGCTGGTCACCCATGGTGAACCAAGAGGAACCCGGGAAGCGAGGAGCGGGAAGGAAGCGCACTGGTGGTCTGCGGGGATTGAGGGTCCGCTAACCCTTATCCCCGTATTCGAGGTGGAGTTGCGGAGAGAGAGGAGTGCTGGTATTGCAGTGCGCCACTCTCCCTATCCTCCGGGATTAAGCGGGGCCGCACCGCAGATGCGACAGCGGTGGGGCTGCGAGGGGAAAAGGGAGACCTTACCGCTTTCTGCGGTCGGTGGCGGGACCTAAGACCAGATCCGCCGCTGGGGGCTGTTTTCTGTTCGGGGGAATTCGTCACCCATGACAAAACGCAGTGTAGGAGGTTGCGCTTGATGTTCCGGCGCCCTTCCGGATGTGTGCGAGAGCGTTCCCGTACCCCGCTGACATGCGTGGGAGGAACATTGTGAGGTTTTAGTCGGTGGGAGTCCGACAAAATCCGCACTTGCCCTCGCAAGGGCGTAGGCATTTCCTCATATTAAAGGGTATTTATATAAAATATAAAAAGGTAATTATTATAGTTGTACCTAATGATCTTCGTTGTTTAGCTTACTTCGATGCTTGTCGATACAGCAATGGCAACGGTATTAAATTATAGTACGTAATTTTTATTTTAATAGATTTCCAAACTACCGAAGAACTTACGATTGATTCCGCCGCATCACGTAATCGGCCTTTATGCGACGACGTCTACATTGTCGGGTCAACTCGATATGGGTCAGTCGAATTTACACGCCTCCCCCCTCCCCTAGCCATAACGTTTTGATTTTTACTTTATGTTGATTAGGAAACCATTTTATGGATTTGTTGTTGCTTGTCTACTAACCATTTGCAAAATCGTTTCTGCCATGCTAATGTTGTTACGAGGGTTGAATTATAAGAAACCAGAATTGTAAGCAAGTATGAATACCAAAAAAGGTTTTACGACCTTAGTTACTTTATGAAATCCATATGCTATACAGAGAAAGAGCTTATCTACGTTATTTCAACCCACTTCTCACCAAAACTTGTTTGTAACAATGTGATAGGTGTTAAAGCGACTGTGCTGTAAGTACCACCTCAAGCCAATATGTGTAACAAAATATCAACATGATTTTGAAACGATGTGTTCGAGTTCTCACGTGGGTTATATAAATTTGAGAGACAGGCTACTCAACCATTCGATGATCTCGAATCGGTTTAAACTATATTTCAATAGTCGCGCCAGTACTTATACATACTAACGTGATGTATCGCTTCTCTGTATGGATCAACGGTTAGGTTAACACACGTATTAATATTTACTAGATTAGGTTCTATGTTATACAATTGGGAATCGAATAAATCTTTTGAATTACATCTAAACTGTTTACTTCAATTCGTATGAGTACCATTTCTTTCGTATTTTCTATATTTATATTGTTTTTATAATAACTTAAATAACATATAAATGAAGCGTGCGTGTCGCAGCCGCACGAGCGTCGAGCACCTGTGCGACCAGTCCACGGGTAAAAACCCGTCGCCTTAAACATCAACCAGACTTAAATTCTACGGCCGCGCAACAAAATCGATATGAAACATTTTCCATTACAAATTCGAAAGACTTACGTTAGAACAAATGCCGAAACTATTAAACTAAACACCGTATTACGAACAGGCATTAAATGAGTAGCGTTAAAACCACGCAATAGCAGTAGTTGTTACTTTTGCATTTCGTCTCACGTGAGATATGATTTCCCTTGCTAAAGTATCCATCTTTAGTTTTCTTTGATCATCCTCTTTTCTTTCCTTTATAAAAGCTAGCAACACATCGATCTTCTCGGTATCAATTTTAGTTGTTGTTGTACATTTTTGTTGACGTTGATTTGCTCTCAGTAGTTATGGGCTAGCACCGGGGCTTCTAATTAATTATTCATTCATTCAAAAGTAATTTCCCTTTATTAAAATTTCTGGCTTTCTGCGAAAGTTGGGGTGTTAGTAATATCCCTAATTTTGTCACATACGCCTAGACAAAGCTAAGTTACATATGGGCGGCACGTGATGACAGTTTAAGCTGGGTGTTACATTAATCAGATCACGGAAGAATAAAACATAGATTACCACATTGTTTTCAAAATACTGAATGTTGTAACAACAATCGATATGAATCGAGACGATCGAGTTTGTTAGCTGATATCGTTTATATCGAGCATAATCGATTCTGTACATCGATACGGCGTCAGCGCGCGGCGCGGCAGGTGTGCGCGCACCTGTGCCCGATTGTTGCATTCCAAAAGGGATGTTACCAGTGTAGGCCGTGTATTTGCGATCTTTTTCAGTTTGTCCCGCCAATTATCATCGCTTATGTTTTTAATTAATACCATAACTCGCTTTTTAGTTTAATTGTTTTATCAATGTAATGGCAAAACCTTCGTGTAAATATAGGCTTGGTAACCAGTTCATTGTACTAATTATCCTAGTTGAAACAATAAAATAACGAGAAACATTTCATGTGTAATAAATATTGAACACAAAACGGTATTTTACCTTTAATAGTTAATAAGTTAAGAATAGCTTAGTATAAGCTCATTTGCTAAGCGTCCGTCTTGCAGTTAAAAGGTTGAGGATTAGATTCCCAGACAGTTGGCAATAAACGTTTTTCGAATTTCTATTCATAAAATAGGATTAAATTGTATGTCATAGTAGAAAAGAACAGAGAACAATAAAACAGAAAAAGATTAAAAAAGAGAAAGAAAGATAAAATTAATTTACATTTCTATTTAATTAAAGGGTTTCATCTTACTTAATGTTTAAAAAGTAAAATAAATATCGAAATCATCATTACGCACTAAAATAGGATCGTTAGAACATACCTACTGTTATTTCAAAAAATAAACATCGTTTTATGTAGATATTTTAAAAAAGTCTTTTGACCAATCAAAAAGAATCTAATTTTATGAACAAAGAAATAATCGATCGATGTATCCAAGTCGTCATTCGTTAAATGTATTCGCCGCACGAAGCGGTCGCGCTCGAGATTATCTGTGTACACTTCAACACAACGCTCATAATGATACATTAACGACATCCTGCTTCTCAACGGGACTGTACTTAAGAGCCGCAGTAGCAATGAAATCATCAACTGTTTTACTAGATGCGTTTAAACGTTTTGTTAAATGCAAGGTTCAACAGCCGCTATAAACTTAACTATATAAATAAATAAACAAATAAATTATATAAATTATATAAACTTGGCTAACATTGTCACCAATTTGAGGGTGTTGTACAATTGAATTTAATTAATATATTTATAGGCACTTTACAATTTTAGATATGATGAGTATGTTAACATTTTAGCGGGATGCATAGGAATTACCTTTACACTACACTTTTTCCACTGTAAAGAGCTCAACGTGTGGTAGAGCTATCCAGGAACTCCTGGGATCGCGTCAGTGAGCCAGCTTGACGTGTACATTTATAGCACTCCATATGCAAATATCGAAATTGTAAATCATATCGTATCATAGTATAAAATAAAAATAAACGATTTCATATCAGAGAAACACAAAAGCAAAAGAATATTTTAACAATGTAAAGCTTAAAGTGGATTATTTTAAGCGCCAATAAGTTTTAGAATTTAATTTATTTATTATTAAATTGTAACATTTTAACACATATTTGTACTGTGTGACAGGTACCGGCGCATACTTTCTAGAATATTATTTTTGTTTCGGCTACGTCGGATACTCAGAAACTTAGTTATCCTATGCGATTAACTACTTATATAAGTAGTAACTAGATTTATTTTTTTAAAAACAAATATTTTAAATAACTTTCATTATAGTATAATAATCGATTTTTTTTACTAATATATATTTTACTAAATATAATTTGACCTTTGCTGTATGTATTATTAGTATTACAGTTGAAAATTGATTTCATAATTTATATAAATTAACCAGTGTGCTTCGCACGGGCTTCGCACGGGTAGCACTAATTACCTTTAGCCAGGAAAACATCCGCTTCGGTTCGTAAACTGAAACTATTTACGCGGTAGCGTCTTGCAACAACAACATTGTCGATGTACTGTTACACTCGATATTATGCTGATGTGTATTGCGAAGCTTATTAAAATTCATAAAATTTTATTGGAATTAACGTTATAATTGCGTCGATACTATCCATAACAACATAATTACTTGTAAGGAAATCGTCTAAAGAAACCGTTGAGCGCGCCCGCTGTCCGCAGCGGTGATTTTATTGCCCACGTTAGTCCGCCGCAATCTGTGTAAAACTTATTATACGCTTTTCTATTTCTAGACACATAACGTTAACATGAGCATGTGCAGATATTGATCTCATGTTATTAATGTAAGATTATTGTAATAGTTCCTAACCTAATAGTTTTGCTTCCTGGACGAGAACGTTATAGATAAACCATATTTATTATATACACTAGACTAGTGACTAATCCAGCCAATAGTCCTTAAGACGTGGCGTAATCGAAGTAGTGTTTCATTATAGTCCGACAGGAATTATAGAGCGCATTCGAAATGTTTGCTTGTGGTGGCTCTTGAAATGCGTAACGATAGATTTGTAATTTTTGAAAATTTATTGAGTTTTATGAATAAAAATAATTTTATCTAATTACCAAGAGCTTAATTCTATTGTTTTACGTTTATTTGTTTAGTTAAAGCTTGTTATCAGATAAAGGTATTCCCCAGTGCGGTGATCTTACGGAGTGCCATGAAGGCAGTGGCACGCGGGCCGGGCTCGGCTGTTTGAGGTTCCCAGGCGATAGCACCTATCTCCTGCAAACACCTCCTTGTTTGAGCCACAGCCGACACCATTCCACCAAAACTAAAAAAAAAAACTATTAAAACACTCTTGTTATGAACACTATAGAGTTGAAAATTACCCGTGTCTTTCGCATTAGTACGTTAGCAGTTGTAGATATCACAAACTAAGGTATCTCTAGACCGACACGCGACGCCAACTTATCTATAGAAATTTTTCAAGTGAAGTCGCGCGTCACTCACTGTTTGAATATCGACAAGTGTCACTGTTACAAGCTTAATATGGCACACGTTACGTCATAACATATATTTCATTTTTTTCACGAACAAGATTTGTCTTTAACTAGAGGATCAGTGAGATTACGTCCTTCTGTTTTGCAAGACTCTGATGCAGGCAGTGTTCGTAGAGAACGTCCTAGACGAACTTATAATCGATCAGATTCGCGGCATACTAAAGAAAGGCGATATAAGGAATACCCGTAATCGACGAGTATGTATGCGTAGACATATGGATGAAGAAGAAGCGAGAGAGGAATGCCAGGATCGAGCCAATTGGAAATTCTTTATCTCTGCCTACCTATTAAACTGTGCCTTACTATTTTAAAATAACGCATAAACAAACGTATGTGGTTAGAACAAAACTTCGTAGAGTATGGCATATTGTATTAAAAGGTCTGTAAAAATCGTGGCCGCTAGTTAAACAGACAATAGCAAGTTGAGCCGAGTGCGCACCTGCGGGCCCCGGTGCATTCCTGTGCACATTTGCAAGGCCGAGCAATAGGTCACAAGGCCGGGCCGCTAGGCGCACGCGCCGGGACCAAGGACCTTTGGTTCACCTGCCAGCGGCTTACGGCTTGTAAAGTACCAACTTGTACTTTATCTGTCTCTACAATTATAAATCCTAAGCGATTTCACATATCGATAGTATGGTTTCTACTCTTTGTGTAAAAGTAATACAGTGCATTTAATAATAAGAAATGTATAAAGAGCTTTCACGCGTTTTAACTCGTTCGGGACAGACAGAGCGATTGCTATCTGTTTCTAACAGAACTTAAGCTTTATCAAGCTACTCTGCGTCCAAACCAGACTTGGACCAAGTCTGCCTGTCGAGTGAAAAAAGTAAAACAATGTGTGTGTGAAACCAAGCCTTTTAGGATGTATAAGTACATCCTAAAAGGCTTGGTTTCACATTATCATAATTGTTTTATCGCCTACAAAGATACAGATTACATTTAATTTGTATATTTATAAAGCGGCAGTCAAAACAGTTCTGCTTTATTATACGTTGTTTCAATTATCGGTTTATTAATAGACAATTTTAAAGCATATTATCCCTTATGTAGCTGTTCATTCTTTGACACTTCTTAAGCTTTATGTTATAAGATCAAAAAATAAATTGTTCTTATGGTAAGTGAACTGGAAGTAGCTCGATTGCAAAGATCCGTTAAAATTGTTACGTTCTATGATGTTACGTTGTATATATTTTCGTTAAGGATGTTACTTGTTTGTTAAAAAACGCATTTCAAGAAAAATTATGGTCGTAATAACTTATTTTTTATTTAAATAAAAGGGATAAAATAGACTTTAAAATAGTCCTGATTAAAATGAAACATTGAAAGTACAAATGAATTGCGAGTTTGTTATAGCCGACACTTATTTGTAAAAGGTTTCCTGTCCATAAACTGTTGAAACGACAGAATTAGTGCAGACAATTCGAAACGCGAGCGAGCGCCCGCCGGCGCGAATCCTTTCGGACGGGAGCTTATTGATAATAGTAATGTTTAGGCATTGATTGCTTTTTGAAAAGGAGAACCTCGGAAACAAAAGAAAGCCCCGATGCAGTTCAATAAAAGTTCTACTTCGTACTACTCTTATGGCATGCCTAAAAATTACTACTTCTTTACACATAGTATTGTAAGACGAATGTACATATACATATATGGTTTGAATATACTCTTTATATGTGTAAAACAGTTGTTATACTATTATATATAACAATTGCATATGTTTATGATATAATCCATTATTTAAACACGAATATGCAAAAGTAAAAACTAGGTTATAGCTAGATTCCGTGGCACTTGACTAAAATATAGGATTTTAGTTGTTTTTTTACGCCAATTAAATTCTTATTCTTAAAGTGCCGTTTAATAGCGGAGGTTGGCTATTATTATGGCATACTGAACTTTGTTTATCGCGGCCCTAAACTGTGAAATGGTGCTCATATTAAACTGGTGGAGGGAATTTTTAAGCCAAGAAATTCCTCTACAGCAGGTTCCCGATGGCTTTTTATATTGTCTTAGAGAATAAGTTCATATTTCTTGTTTCGTATAATGCGACACAGTTATTCATAGTTTTAACCTTTCATAATAAAAAGCTTTTAGCAAACGCTTGCCGCTGGTCTTGTCACTACGCGAGTCCTCTTAGTGCGCTCTGTGAGCGTCTAAATCCGGAGACATCCGCGTCGTCGCCGCCGCATTTCTGTTTCCAACTGCTCTCTTTGCTCGTTCTTTCAGACACACCGCTTCTTACGTTCTTACAAATGTTAATGCAAATTTTAGAATATTGTATAGTGATGAGTGAACCTGAAAAAGTATAACCTTAATGCTGAAGTAGCATCCAAAAACGGAGTGGTACGAGTACTGGAATACGGATATTCGCTGTGGTTAATAATTATAACTACGTTCTTCTCTGTTCTAAAAAAAACGGTACTAGTACTCGCCTGCGTATTTATAATACCTATGGAATTTAATTTATTTATCTTGATGTATAATAGTAATTATTTAGTTAATTTAGGTTAGCGCAATAACCATTAGCTATGTGTTTTCCTTTGGAAAGACTCAGAAGATACTTTTGGATACAGATGATTTTTTATTAAGTGGTATCTTTTATATATCAAAAACTATAATGTGCCCATAAAGACTAAAATTACCAAAATAAGTGGTAGTAATAATTAAAAATGGTCGGCAAAATTACAACGTACATTTTTACCATAAAAATAATAAAGGAGGAAAAAGAAACAAATGTCAAAGCTCAAGCGTCCTCGAGTTTAAAATACATTTACAGTACAATAGCTTTTAGTTCTAATAACGTATATTTCATTGACATTGTTTCAAGGCGCTGGACGAGTGCGGGCCACGGACGGCGACATGACAAGTGCCCGCGGCTCGAAACCAAAATAACCTGCACCTCGCTCACTGAATCGTAATTACAAATGAATCAATACTCGCGTAATCCGTAGACATTGTGGCGCTAGCGTATGCATTGTATGAGATTGAACTATATTTTTAACTTTATTTCTAGGTTCTGTATCATAAATTAGAAGGACATTACAATCACTATATCGCGGATTTATGGACTATAAATTACCGATGAGTTTACCGATGTTCGATCTAAAACAAAATTATTAAATGACTGCAATGTAAAAATTTAATTTTTAATCAAGCTTTAATAGTTAGTTATACGTTTGAACTTCAAAAGAATAGTGCTTAATGTATTTCAACAACATGCGAATAACTCACGAATGAAATATTTATTGCTTGACATTATTCCCAGTAAGGCTAAAATACGGGAATGTGGGGTCAGGCTGGGGTTATGTTGCCGAAAGTCGCAGCGAGCGATCAAAGCGAGCGGCGTGTTGCGGCCACAAGTAGCGTGCTGCGTGCATCACGCCAGGCCCCACCCTGCACCTCGCCGAATTATACTCAATTGGGTACAACAGGACAAATCGTTGTGACATAATAACTGTGATTTTGATGTTCAATGTAAATTACAACATAAGTATGTACACAATTGAAGTAGATAATAATATTTAAAAGATGACATTAAGTAATAAATTATTCTGTCTATACTGACGACACCAAGATTATTAAATTCAACTACACAATTATTTCCCAATACTCAAATTAGTAAATATTTTTTTGTGATTAACTTGTCACCACACACCGGACTTGAGTGGTAGAGCACCAAATGTGCATACTCAAAACCCTTTTAAATGAACTTCATAAGTTTGGGGCTCTCTCCGCTAGAAGATTAACGAACGCCGATCTTTAGGTCGTTTGAACGGCGGCGTAATGATATGTTATTTAACCGGATTTAACCGGACTGTTTTCTTAATCCTCCTCTAAGGCACTGTCGAATTTAAATCATATTCGACAGTGCCCTAGAGGGCTAGACATCAACTCGATCGGTAGCTTCTAGCGGACATTTCTATTGTTAACATTGCTACTGTACGTTTGTTATATGAAGTGATAAATTTATTATATGAAGTTATAAATTTATTTTCAAGATTATTTGGATTGCAAAATTATTCTACAGTTGAAATACGACTTAGTTTCTACAATGTACCTTCTCAGTTTTTACAAATTACGGTAGCCATAGTAACAACGTACTTTCAAAACAATATAATCGTTTTTCATTTTCATTACTGTAATAAAGTTTTTAGAGGTCACAAATTGAACGTTCACGAATATTCTCTAAGAATATTTATGGCGCTAGTGACACATTTATAGTGTGGACATAATGAAGCGACGATCGTGTGATATCCAATATAAACACGAACGATAAACATCAATATTCTGCTACGGAAGAGCGCGCTTAGGAACGCGTAGCGTGAATCCTATAAGTAGGGCAAGCGGCGACAAATTATAAACATATTCCTTATTTTAATGCAATGTTAAATATATTTATATGTTAATAATAACAAACAGTGATACTTATAATAAATATAGCAACTACTATCTGCTTTTTACTATCTATCTAAGGAAAGATTTTAGACTTTAGTCCAATGAAGTGTCAATCAATTGGTCACTTGTTTGACTTTATACGACTTCAAAAAATCGTGTCTTACACACGTAGATTTCCTCAGGGCATTTTCCTCGTACTTAGTAAATCCGAAGTCGTCGTTAACTTACATGGATGCAATTTAAGCAAACGGCCACACCTGAGCTATTTACATTAAAATATTGTTTCTCTAGCCTATCTATATCTATTTGTCAGTCAGTCCGCGAGATCGTCCTTATTCCTTTATCAAATTCCATGATTTACCACTCATTTTAAAGCTCGTGCTGGCTAATAGCGAAAAATAACGGTCTAAAATTATACTACCACTGTTTTTTTATGGAATTAGGTGGCAAGCGAGCAAGCGGGTCACCTGATGTTAAGTGACCCATAGGCATCCGAGAGCAAATGAGTCGCAAAAGCGTTGCCTACCTTTGGACAGAGGGGATAGACAGGAAAAAGGATATTTCCTTCTCCTATTCATACCCTCCCCGTCCAATCCTCTTCCCCTTCCCATCCTATCC
>DWTW01002804.1:0-10611 GCA_018246275.1 Papilio slateri
CGCTTGACCGGATGAACACAAGGAAAACGGAAGGCTAAACTCAACATGGATTCCGGATATCGATGACGGAACAAATAATATTTTTTTACTATATACTAACAATGTTAATAACTCATTGCTGAGGCCATAATCAGCAGTAACTCATTTAGTTCGTGTTCTAATTACTTAAGTAGAGGAAATAGAAATTTATTTGATTTCATAAGATTATTCAAGTTTAATCAATACGTTCCCTCTTCTTTTAACGTACTCGGCGTTTACAAAAATACCGATATAATTCCAACTTTAATTTGTCAGAGTCTTTTGTCCATTTATTTTAGTTGGGTACATACGGTGATATAGTAAATCTTATTACTATCGTAATCTTAACTAAAGATAGCGACACTTCAATCTCCTTAATTCACATTAGAATCCTTGGGATTGAGGATTTGCTCTAGTTTTCGGGATTTATCAGTTAATGTAAGACTTATCTAACCATGAGCAATTGTGTAAAAGGACAGAGGTAAAACATCTGCCACCAACATGACAAACGTTGATCTAGCAGTAGACGCATCTTCAAAGGAAACAGTGTATATGTCATAAAAAGATATTGAGTTCGTCTTAGTGGTCGTTAATGATTTATAAATCAATCCACGGTCCTATCGTGACTCGAATTATATATTACTTGATAATATGAAAATAAAGTTTGGCAAGTTATAGGTAGGGGGCACGAGGAAATTACTCCAAGGCAGTATAACTGCTATTGCTGCGGCGTCGCAAAAGTTTAAAATGCTTAAGCTGTAAAAGGCTAACGGGGGATAGACGTTTGACAATTTAAAGATAACCTCAACCAACACGTCACGAATTATACAAAATTTTTGAATCTATAAACAAATAAATTATTAAATTTGTCCCAGTGTAAGGTAACATCAAACAGGGTAGTAATATTTTTGTGACCACACTGGATGAATTTAATGAAATTAAATGTTATTGAATTGGAAATTTTTAGGCGGTGATCTTATAGTTAAACCATTATTGAGAATGTTAAAATTTACGAACGAAGCGTTACGGTTATGCGCATTTCGTTACATGAACGAGAAGGAAGAAATGTGTATGCGAGAAAGAAATCTAACATATTGTAAATATTGAATTATGTCTTCTGTGACATACACTAAATCTCTTATTTTTTATTTATTTTTTTGATTAGTTATAATAAATAATTTGTAATGACCGTAATATTAATTATTACAATATGTAGTACAAATACAAGAGATAAAGAATATTAATTACACTAATTAAGGTCTCTACAAAAACCAATAACCCAAATAACTCGAGTGGATAACGATTCTCTGTTGTCTGAATGTATGACTGTCCTCGTTGTTCTATACGCTCCAAAAAATAAAATCAATATCGACAGGTTCAATATATGATTATGTTTACAAATTTGGAAATCCCGATTCGAATCTCAGAGTGGTTAATGATATTTACAGGCTTACTATTGCTTTGAAGAAGATTAAATGAGGCCGATTGAATGTATATGTATAATTAGTTGATTTAAAGATAACTAAAAATAAATAAATATTTCAATATTTTCATCAATATCGCTCGCCCGGAGGGGTAGGTAGAGATTACACTTTTCTATTTGACCCGGTCCTAGCACACCGCTTTCATTTTTTCTTCATTGATACATCTACGTATGTTGGTCGGTTTACGGGTAATCTTAATGTTGCCTTGTTTAGTATGTCCTCTATCTAGTCTGTTGCTGCCCAATCAAGCACTCGCGGTAAACGAAACGTAGTAATAAAGTAGTTATTTATTCTTTATATTTTAATTTCTCCTTGTTTAATTATCACTATATTTGTATATGTACAGATCTTTGCCTACCTCCTGCAGTGGACTTCTACCGACCGAAACGACGACGACGATATCTGTATTTATTTAACTATTGAACGTTTTAAAAGCACCGCTACCAAGCTAGCGTATTTCAACCAACATTACCACAACTTATTTTGGTTTGCATCGCTTAATGTCAATTTATGAAACTTTATTTTTAATTATACAAGCTTTAGCCTTATTTTAATTAACCCTACCATGAGCAGTGTCGTAAAAATAGAAATCGATATACATTCCTCTGTCTATTCCAAATCTTAAAGCTTAGAGATGTAACTTTAAGGTGAAGATGACGGTAAACTTTTGGATTAATTTCATTGATATTACCCACAAAATCAACACTGAACCTGGTGTTGATTTTGACAGTATCAGCGAAAGCAATCGGAGTGCAGATTTCTCAAGATTTATGAAGATTAATTAGTCATTTGAAAGTTCAGCGGCAGAACTGATTAACCACAGAAATAGGGAATAAGGAAAGTTATATTTTATCTCGTTTAAAATTATAAAAGCAATTATATAGATTATGATTTGCACACTTTTAATCCATAAGGTTTCTCATCAATCGATATTCAACGAAACACATGTTAGTGTGTATGAGGGAAGAAGTTGATTTAAGTAGGATTGTTGATGTTTATAAATTTACGTTTTTACGTATTTAGTTTTTAGTATTAAGTACGTTACTTAAGTTGCACTTCAACAAAGTTCGCAAATCAATAAGATGTAGGGTGTTAATAAGCGGTTTTAAAGGGTCGCCGAACTATTTGTAGTCGACAGATTCGTGTGTTCTTAGCCTAAATAGTTCACAGTTTGCAATGTTGTATGATTAAAAAGAGTCCTCTTGATGTTTCTACTGTGCACGGCTTCGCTGTATGGGTTGACAAACTGATATACATAGGTATGTACAGAAAAAATCGATTTAAATTTGTAGATAGCTTCTTCCAAAGTTGCGATTTTATTTTTCATTTGCATAAAGCATAGGATTGGAAGAAATTGTAACCATCAGTTTTTCCGTCCAATTATTACGTGGCTAATCTTTAATAAGACGATAACCATGGGCGAATCCAGGAGCGGAGGTCTAGAATCCGCCTCCTCTTAAGGAGCTTAAAATTATCAGATTTTTTGTGATAATTTCTTAAAATAACCTGATAATTAGATAATTATAGATACTTAGATAGATATCTAATTATATTTTTCACAGGCACTAAACTACCTTATTTTGACTTGAACTATAAACAATTACGTGAGCTTTGTAAGCTTGGTTCAAGCTCCTCAATCACAATCCTAGATCCGCCACTGACGCCAACCCTGAAGTAGTGCGTCCTCATCTTTCGACCTCATCGGAACTTTATATTAACTGTAATAGAATTGTGGAAAAACTAATTTTGAATAAACTTGCTGAGTCGTCACTTTATTATCGATTTGAATTTTATTTGCAATGATTTTTTGTGATCCAAAAACAGTAATTTATAGAAGCACACTTACTTCCTAAGTTCAACAAACAGATCCAGAATGGAGCAAAATAAATCGTATATTTGGTGTAGTAAATAAAATTATAAAAGAAAATAAATCATACTTGAAACTAAGTATAGTTATAAATGAAATGTACAAGAAAGAGCAAATTAAGATAAAATGTAACTTATTACCGTCGCTACTCAACCTCAAACAATTTCGAGAAGATGGAGTTGTTGAAGAGGGTAAATAAATAAATATAAAATCTCGAAAAACCCGAATCAAATATCAGACGAAGCAAAAGATCGGCCTTTTCTGAGGTTGTGATTATTCAAATTCAAATAGATAGAGGTAGATGTCTTTCTGCTTTCCATCATATAAGATTATCGAGTGTATAAAGAAATGTAACTATTGCCTTAAACAAGTTTAATCATCCATATTTTCATGAAAAAAGTCTAAAAATAGATATTTACGAAGGCATGGAAGAAAAAACGTCTGACGCGACCTGTTACAGTTTTCCAAATAAGCTCGGTTGAAAGTAAGAAGAAATAATTTAAACTGACAGTTAAAATTTACTATTTATTCTTTAGGAGTATTCTTAAAGTTCTTTTGTAATTTTGTAAAATAAATTCTACGTCATACACATCACATTAGTTTACGAGCAGATTGTAAGAACGTTAGCAAATTTATGCCATAAAATCCTTGATAGTATTTATTTTTAACAAGGATATCTCACAAAACAAAATATCATCAGAATGATATCGCTGGAATTCAACAGTTAGAAATATTCACGGAAATTGTTTAATGTGTTTACGTTCGTTAATGGAGGTACGGACGTTTAACAGAGCAAATCTTATTTGAAATACTAATCCGGGGACTTCCTGACCTGATCGTTTTAGATCGTGTGCAACCAGCGAGTTTAAAATTGTTGTTTTAAGAGTATGTACATACTTCTTTTCTGAATTCTGAATATATATGAATTTTCAGTATTCTCAAAACCTATTAATATTGTTTCATTCCAAGAATTTCAATTTATATTTACTGATTTTATTTAATAAACAGATATTTCTTACAACTTTACATACATTTTTAAACTTGCTATTTTGTTATTTATTTTGTTAAATAATTAATTCATCAATTGATAAACGGATCCCAAACTTCGTTTGTAGAGTGAGCTGGTATTTTTTAGAAATATTTTCTTAGAAAAATTAATTAATGAGTTTCCTTTAGCTTTACAAAGCGCACTTTACAAGAAATAAATTATATAATATATAGTAAAACTAAAAACAAGAAGGTTTTAGAACATATTACATGCCTTAATTTTGACTCATTACTCAATCTAACGATATTTTAATGCACACAACTTTAGAAATAACTCCGCTGTGTCCTGTCGATGAAATCGATTTGCAGTCTCCAGATTTGAAGGCGAACTACATACGTAGTCGCGCGAAGTTGAAATTATAATGTTAAAAATAGCTACTTCAATATTAAATTTGTATGTCTTAGACACAACCACTTTAATAAAGCTTACCTCATTGTTCCTTTTATAAAGTTCCACTTTAATAAAGCTTAACTTATTGTTCCGAGGTTGAGCTTTTATTATATCATACATGACTTGTACTGCTACCAGATGTATTACAACTAGATGTTCAGAATCCTTTAGTATCATGTTGGTAAATGAAGTAATAACTTTAGTAGAAGAGACAAACGTTTGCTGGTTTTATTTATTTCAGCACACCTAATAAATTTCATAATAATGACTCAGTTGGCCGCGAGCTTCCGAGACGTGATAGAGTGCGCCACCCGACGCTCAGGGATTTGTGTTAATTAAACTGGTTTTGTAGTGAATTGTTTTAAAGGAAAAAATTGAGAAGAAACAGTTAAATTAATTCGTAAATTTTCTTGTTAACAATGCAATTTAATTTGGATATGATATATGATGGTAAGTTATTTATTGTTTTGAAGGTTCAGAATATTTTATTTATTGTTTACGAATCAGTTACGGAGCTTGTTGAGAGTTCGGGTTATATTAATGTTGTAAAATTGGGTTATCAATTTCTCTTGGTGATTTAAATATCACAGACTCATAAGTGAAATTAGAAATTGCAAAAGAATGCTTTCTACAATATTCCATACGCCAATTTAATTATTAATTTAAATGAGGTTTAACATTGCGAGAAGTGGTCAAAGCAAGCGTGCTTCAAAATTCGAACTTTTATAAGTGTTATGCTTGCTGTATTTTAATTTATTCGTTTTCGATGTATACCTCGAAAGCTACTTTGCTCAATGTAACTTCTACTAATATTATAAAAAAAAAACTCAAAACTACTAAACCTATTTTTAAAATTCCTTTACCAATATGAAAAAAGCTCTTTTATCAGCGAATAACTATATTTTTTTGCTATCTACCTACCGCAGCGAAACTAGGGCGGGATGCTAGTGCATGTTAATTATATACCACTGTATATATATAACATGAAAACGGGACTGTTAAATATTTATCTAAACTCTAAAATGTTTTTGGTAGACACCTAAGGGCTAATTACCACCAGTAATCAATAATCTGAAAAGTTACAAATACTTTGCCAGCCTTTGTGTGTTAAAGAGTATCTTCCCCTCCCCTCCCCAGGGGAGCGATAAGAAGTTGAGGGGATGGGAAGTGGGAGCCGTTTGCAGTACTCAACAGAGGAGACGCAAAAGTGTAAATACAAGTGATATGCGACAATTTCCACTATTTGAGAGCTGCATTTGCTGTTACTATTAAACAAATATAAGGTGTGGCAAAATTAGTTAATATCTTTATCAAAAGAAAATAAAAAAAAAATCGCCAGCAAACCAGATAAATACACTAAACTTTAATACTGTATTTACAATGCTCACTAAAATACGTTTCTGGATATACATACTATGCAAATAGTTTAGAAGTTACGACGACGAGAGTGTATTTTGCGGCGCGCTTCTATAGAAAACGAAACGCTGCGATAAATTACGCATGATGATTTTTTCATCTTGATGGGAAGTCGTGTAGTGCTTATAGTACACAATATAGTAGTTATGTCACCGATTGTGAACTTGGTTAGTTTATAATTGGACTAGGCATGTTATGAACTGTCGAGAAATTGTGCACTGAACAAGTCATTGCCGTTTATCATGTCATTTCTTGACTGACAGTTCATTACGTAGTCCGATTGTAAAATGTCGCAGTTCACAATCGTTCGGTCACAGTAATTAGCTGTGATATATTTATGCTCTACTGGGGTAGATAAAGGTATCAAAAAGTATCCGCACTTTATCAAGCTTATTAGGTTTTATATTTGACAAGTCCATTGTCACACTTCGGGCTGCAATCAGATCTGAAAACGTTTTGTGGGTTTTGAAAAGCGGTATCCAAATTTTCTTGGTAGTCCTGAGAATTGAAGCTAGGACAAGCACCGTAGTGGCTATTTCCTGTAACAAGGCTCCGTAGTCGTTAATATAAAAGAGTAATATAATTTTATATTAATCAAAACGAAATATGCCTGTGTACTGTAATAATCGTGTATCAAAGAATATACGGTTAATGTATTTAATATTCATTCTGCCGACCTTTGCTAATCGGAACATCAAAAAGAAGAAAAATATTCATTTCTATTGACCTCTATTTTATCCTCTTTTTATTAAGTTATCCTTCTTCCTCTTTGTCTCTCTGGCTAATTTGTACTGGGGTTTTATCAACGTCCATACTCTCTTCTGTATCTTTTGTTTTCCTACACGAATGTGTAAGACGCCACCAAATTTTACATTCCTTGTTGCTTGCTTGTATATACGTAGAGGCAGTAACTCAACTCAAGATGATTTGCTTACGGTTTCTTTCTTGCATAAAAACAACTATGTTATGCATATTCGGTCTGTCCTTATCACCTTATACCATCAACGTAAGAACCAATTAACTTAATTTCACCTGCGGTTTACTAAGTGATTTTTTCCTGGCGGCCGGGCAAACAGTCTGGTAATAATGTAGTTATGGTAATGGCCACCCTTAGCATAGGCTTGCCCTTATAATCTACTATGGGATAACATAAAACAATAAAGCATTTTTGTAGCCACACACGTGCAGCTTTTATGTATTTCAGTCCCATTGGTTTATACTATTGTAACCAACAGAAAGAGCAATCTCCATTTGATTTTAACTAAAGTCGAGGGTTCATTTTAGTGACAGTAAATGAGTTGGAAATCGAATCCGAGATAGGTGATAATAACATACCTACCTGATTTAATTTAGTTCGTCAGTACGACGGAATCATTTACATAGCTTACTCATTTCGCTATTTGCTTTGCATTAGACGGACGGTAGCAACAGCAGCTTGCATGAATGGGCCACGACCTTTCAGAACACCGGCGTGAAGTATTTGTTAATAGAAATTGAACAGAAAAGCGTAGGAATGTTAACAAGTGATAAGCCGATTCCGTCGACAAAAATGAACATTTTTATTTGACGCATTAACATCGTTGTGTTTGATATATTTGCATTAAGAGTATTCAGAGTAATTTATAAATAATTCGGTACGATCTCTTCTGCGAAGTCTTAAAGTTCTTACTTGTAAAAGTTACAGAATGTTTATTCAACTGTACGGTAACTTGTAACGCTTTTACGCTAAAGAGATTTTAATGATATTAACAAAGTTTAAAAGCATATAAAAATTCAGACGACCTCTAAACTTATCAGTTGATATATTCTAGCTGTTATTTATTTTTGCTTTCATTCGGTTTCTGGTGTATGACAATAACTTAGGTCAACTTTGTGGCTTGGGCGTTAGCTTGTTAGTAAGCTAGGTTAAAAATGGATGGCGAAATCTCTGTTTCAAATCCGGAAGAATTCATAGCTAAATATGCGCGCACGCCCGTAACCCAAAGGGGTAGGCAGAGGTTACGTATTTCAATGTGACGCGATCCTAGCTCACCTCTCTCGCTTCTTCTACATCCAAACAGCTACGGATGTATGCTCGTCGGTTACGGTACTCCTTATATCACCTTTTTTAGTATTTCACTGATCTGATCAATATAAGTTCTCCTGGAACGTGCCCTGCCAACACTTTTGGACCATAAATTTGACTTGTTCACTCTTAATTCATCTTTTCAATATACCTGAATCACCAATCTCAGTTCTAGTCACAAAATCTACTTTTAAGCCACACTTTTATTAAAAAAAAATGATTTATTTAATAATTTAAACTGTCGAAGTTAACTTAATATTTATAACATTTGCGCAAATATGATTAAACATAATACAAAATTAATACATTTGACAGCATTATTCAACTAACTGTTACATGGCTTTAAATCCCTATAAAACCCCTATAAAAGTGGTTTTGTTAAATGACTCGTTGTCATTTTTATTTATTTAATCAAGTACTATTAAACCATCGATTGCAATAAGCAATGGACTTAGTATTTTATAATAACCAATACAATTAAATACATATAAGTTAATTAAAGATGCTCGATAGTAGACACATTGTTTTGAATAACATAAATTGTGAACATGAAGATAATCTATTTAATAAACATGAAGATAATCTATTTTGTGTAATGGGCCTGTCATATCTTTCAGTAGCATCGAGGCCCTGTCCTCTTTCCTTTCTCATCCTTATCCCACCTTTTCTATCGCCCCCTCTCCTGGATCAATATAAAAGATTTATAACGAATCTGCAAACCTTCGGTTACGAAAGATTTGTTCATGTTGCCAGAGTAATGCTAAAACCTAAGACTGTTACAACGAGACCAGATAAACTAACCATTAAACGTTTACTATCAATTTATGGACCGTAGTTAAAACAAAAAACTAGCCCTGTTTGGGTTACACGTCAGGGTTTATTATACAAGAGGTCTTATTAAAGACTTGTTGTCGACCATCGTTGATTCAAGATACGTCTTTCGTTTTTTTTTGCAGCGTGTCTATTTTTTACTAAAAAAGTTAATTGATATCTTGGAGCGAATTCTAAGAGCTGTATTCTAATACTGTTTTTCAAATTTTGTGTTTGAAATATTTTCAGTTGGACTAATGTTACAAAGGATCAATCACCTCGCGTTTTCATCTTTTTTCTGATGCAAATTGTGATCAGACATTATTTTACGGGTATACCTTCTTTACCATATTCGCTATCGTGCAAATCAAAAGCTAGCGATCCGTAGAGTCAATATTATATCAAAATGTTGTTTCGTTCTTTGATCTATATATGTTTGTAAATGGAAATTTCTCAGTAATCAAAGAGCCTCTCGTAACGAAAGTAAAGGGAAACATGATCTATTTGTGTACCAAGTGCAATATTATTCCTGGAGTCGTCGGTGTAGTATTTTCTATAAAATAATAGATTACGTTTCGTCAAATAACTCGTTTCTTAAACAAGTAACAGTTAATTAAAAAAAAAAACCAGACTGACGTATTGATCATCACCTGACTCTTCAATATCGGTCAAGCTGCTTTGGCTACGGGACAGTGGAACGGACATATGAGTACATATGTACATACGCGCGAAAACATTACCCTCGTTCGACATCAGGCGAGTAATAAAAACGTCAGAATTCTTATACCTCATTATATTTATAGTAATGTTTTTGTTACAGGATAACGTTCCAGTACGACAGCAAGTTTTCAAAGAAATATTTTTCTGCAACATCATTAAATTTTAAGATACATCACATATTGTGGTACGAAAATGCAGTCGGTTGAAAATAGCACATCTAATATTACCCAATTTCTCTCAAACTTATTCGGAGAAGTGCTTTTAGCATCTGAGACATATGATAACAATAGAAGTAACGTTGATATTTCACAATTTCTATCTGTATTGAAGCAAAATAAGCATTCCCCAAAGGGTAGTCATGAAAACTTGGACTTCGGTACTTTAATAAAATTAGTGGACGGATGGAGAAACAAACTGAATCTAACAAAACCCCTGGACGCGTTGGCGTGTAATTATTGTGATGGCAGCTTCCGAGACGTCATACTCGCATATAACAGCATCCATGGATACGTCAGCTTAATCGTAAGTACCAACTTTACCAGTATGTTTCTAAACTTGTACTCATTAAACATCCTCTTCTGAGCGGTTACTGGCCTAGATTTGTTTTGCGTTGGTTGGCCGAAAACGATACACTTTCCAAAAACGATACACTTTCTGAAAACGAAACATTTTCCTAAATCGTTACACTATACGAAATTGATACACTATCCGAAATCGATACACTATCCGAAATCGATACACTATCCGAAATCGATACACTATCCGAAATCGATACACTATCCGAAATCGATAC
>DWTW01002805.1:0-10610 GCA_018246275.1 Papilio slateri
TATTGGGTGAAAGCGCACGCGGGGCTGGAGGGGAATGAGAGAGCGGATCACTTGGCGAAGATGGCCGCAGTCGGGATGAAGACCAGGGCAAATTATGAGAGATGCCCTATTTCATTTGTCAAGCGACAGATTCGTCTGGACACGATTGACAAGTGGAATAGGCGCTATTTGGAAGGTGACACGGCCTCGACGACCAAGCTCTTCTTCCCCAACGTAATGAGCGTCCCCGGCACACTTCGTAAGTTAGAGCTTGATCCCGTGCTGGTTCAAGTCTTGACGGGGCACGGGGGTTCTCAGAGTACTTGAGTAGGTTCAAGTGCAAGGAGGACCCCTTTTGCCCCTGTGACCCGGCACGGGACGAAACTGTGCTGCACATATTGACCGAATGCCCGATGTTTGCCGCACAAAGAGCGGACCTAGAAATTAAAATAAAAATAAAAGTTGTAAAAGAAAACTTAAGCACAATTATTAGAAATAAGGAAACAAGACAAGATTTTATTACATTTTGCACATCCTTGGGCCGTAAAGTGATAAATAGATATAAGACTGTGTAAAAATTGTAATCTGTGATATAGCCTAAGTAGCATTTTTGTATTTTATATTGTAATTTAAATTGTAAATAGTTTTAATTATGTAAATTTAAATTGTACTTTTAATTGAGATCGAAAATAATAAAGAAATAAAGAATTATAAACATGTAAAGAAGGTCCCTGACCTAAACATGTCAGGGGAACGAGAGAGCGGCAAAAAGCCGCCCATAAAAAAAAAAACATCTAAGTCTCAAGTCTAAAGTAAGACCCTGTTACGTAGATCTATAGATGGATAATAGGGACACGCGAATCTTATAAAAGTGTGTTAAAAATCGTAAAGGGATATTTTTGTTAACTTACAGCCAAAGCTATAAAAATTGCTGTAAGTATTAAAATTTTATAATAAAATATATTCCTTTTTTCATTGTGGTATGTTAGTTTTTGTACGATTGCATACTTAACTAATAACTTAAATTAATTAACCTCGCAACATTGTACATAGGTTTTTAATTATTTAATGAAAATAAGGCCAAAATGATTTGATGAATTATTAAATTTAATACGGTTTCAATGAGATAATAATTAATGAAATAGTACAGTTTATCCTTAATTAACGCATCTACAGAAGCAATACTTCTCTTAACCTCTAATGTAACATAAATTAGGATATGTCTTGATTGTAATCAAGATAAAAGCATAAATAAATTTTCAACCTTAAAAAAATTGCATTATGAGTCATTAGTAAAGTGTAAAACTGTAAATACGGTTTAGTTATACTGTTATAGTGCGGTATTTATACGTTCTTAAAACGTATATATTATAAAGCTGCATTTTAGAGTGCCGACAATGGTGAATGGCTTCATGGCAAATTCTTAAAAACTATTTGATTTTTTTTTTGAACTGGAAGCCCTAAGGTCAGCAAAGTTCAGCAAGATTTTGGACACTATCCGAAAGAATCATAAAATATCTTCTGTCTTTTTTAACATTATTTTGTATTTTTATTACTATTATGTAATTGGAACTGTTTGTTAAAAATTTCGTATTTTTTTTAAGTCAACAATAATTTTATGATCCAATTTATAAATTTTGACATCACAATCAAACGTGTCTTTTTAGTTACTTACTTATAATTTCATTAAGTCATCGTACAGGGGATGTAACTCAGTGGTAGAGTGTCTGCTTCGCATGCTGAAAGTCCTGGGTTCAAATCCCAGCACCTCCAAACGTCTTTTTTGTATCTCGTCACTTATTATGGTGTGACATAAGATTAATTACTTATATCTTTAAATTAGATTCCTGTTTCGTTTATTAAATCTCCGTTATTTTAATGTTGAAATTCCAATTACTTTTGTGTTATTGTATACTATTATGTTATTTATTTTGAATGCAAATAAAAAGAAAAATGTCTATATCTGATGTCTATAGGTATATAGTTTCATAACATATCAAATAACTTCTTAAAAACCAAGCTTTTATATAAATGCAACAATAACACAAACAAATTATTACCATATAAGTAACATTTTCTAAATGATTTATGTCGTAAAACTACATATTTAGAAAAACCAACAGATTAAACAAATTTAAGATTGTAAATAAAAACCAAGTGCACTTTTTCTCTTCGATAAGAATCACTTTAAATGTTTGTAGTCTGCTAATAAAGATAAGTAAGTTTGTTTAAAATATAAATAAAAATTATATTCTATATTTTTTTAGATAACTTACTGCTTCAAAATATACAGAATCATAAAATACAAAATTTTGTCTTTAGCCATTACATGAAATAAACTATGAAACTGTTAAATACCCTAACTAACAAAATTCTGTTCTGCGTAATAAAACCTCTTTTGATTAAAAATCAATTTATATTCTAGAATTTTCTAAGTATTGCTTAATAAATTCGGTGCATAGTGTAGGCTGCCAGCGCCATCTATTGTACCATATTGGCAAGCATATACAAATAGCGCCATCTAGTTTTTCCATCTTTTTATTCGTCTGTTTCACTCTATTAGTTTATAGATGGCATTTATAACAAAATAAAAACACTTAAAATTCCACTAGACTATAAAATTTTGATTTTAAGTGAAATTTAAATAGTGTGTTGAGTGAAATTTAATTTTAGTAGTATGTAATATAAGTTTAATAGTGCACTTCCCACCGTCGCAATTTATTGATTGTTTATTAAATCTGGACTGAATTAATAAGGACATACTGACTGTGAAGGACCGCAAACTACAAGAGAAATTAATAGAAAAAAATCTTATTACGAGCAATAAAACAAGATGTCTTTATACAAGGTTTTAATGAAAATTCAACTAAACGTATAAATCTTATTTATACTTATAATTAACAAATACATGATTAAATATTCACATACAGTTCGGGAGCATCGCATAGGTAGCAAGGCTCCCCAATATTGCACTAACAAAAATATAGGGCTCATAGCTCATAGTTCTAAAAGCCCTGCGAACTCGTGGTGTTTGATGTAACACGTCGCATGTGAGACATTCGGGATGTATTAAGTATTATTAAGAAAAAAATAGTAAACATTTTCATACAAAAGATTGTAATATAGTTTTTAGTAGAATATACCGTGGTCCAGCTTTTCAATGTTATTCAATTCTAAAATATTTTTAAATGATTTAAAAATTGCCGTAACACCTGAAAATGAAAAGCTGATATATTTCCGAAATAAGTAGTCATTGCTAAGCGTTAGTCAAAAGTATTACTTCTTAAAGAACAACTTTGGCTTGCCTTAGTAAAAGCCTTGCCTTAAAGTATCCGTCGACATCTAAAATAAACGTTAGCACGAGCTAAGTCAAAGTTCCACGTGTCTATGGAGATTCGGAAGCGTTCACAATTAATTAGATTATTTTTATTTCATAAACAACTGAATTCGCCTAATTTTCTCGTCAAGCATAATTTTATATTAATTTGATTAAAAAAAACCCCTAATAAATATTTTTTTACATTATATTTGAAAAGTAGTTTAGTCGACCATAAAATATAAATTTGAAAGCATTCAATTCGTACTGATAATTGACCACGAGACATTGCCGAGCTGTCAAATTCATAAATAGCAAGTGCCAAGTGCCTCAAAAATCAATACCAATTCTAAGCAAAGTATTTACCAAGCATTAGTTTGATTTTGTTCGTAAGTAAATCCTAAAGTACTGTCTATTTACGTGAATGTAAAACTTATTACATCGCTAAGCACTCGCTTTGGCTAAGCCATAACTTGGTAACGTCCATTTATCTCGGCCGGACAGTTCTGAAGTATATCAGGTTGTCATTCATCAAGTGCTGCGGTAATTTTTAAAACATCTTATTATTGAATAATGTAGCGTTTAAGAATTGTGGAATACATTTTTGGTAATACTAAAAATGTCTGTGAATTAATCAATGTTTATAATGATATTAAATATAAATAAAATAAACCGTGATTAATAAAAAATAGTTGTTTAACTGAAATTATCGCATAATTCAAAACTGACAGCGTTTATATATTATGAGGAACGTGGAAGCAAAACCAGCAACGCACAATTTAATTTTTCAAATCGATGGGTAAAACATGCTTCTAACAAATAATCGGCTTAAAAAATTGGATTTTATTGGTTTTGCTTCTACGAGAGACATATAAATTTTAAAATAAATTGGATTGGCAAAAGCCTTAAATACAATGGTCATCACACCCTAACCAATACACTATTGGCCTGCCTCCAAATTTTAACAAGTATACAAGTATATACACAAGTATACAACGTTATAAATGACATATATTAAGGGTTACTTTATATACTTGATTTCTTTATATTCGATTTATTTTTTGTCGTGCCATTACGAGTTACAAATGTCCTGTAATATGCACCATGTATATATTTTGTTGACAATAATGTCTTATAATAACGAGAAAAACATAAACAGAATTATTATTACAATATCTTAATATTTTTCAAATTATAAAATAACAATTGATTAACTTTTATGCACTAAAAATGTAATAATGGTAACATTTTGGTATTTAAATAAAATAAGCCTTAAACAACATAGTACTTGTTTTATTAATGGCACATGCAACAATCAAAATTTATAGAAATAATCTAAGCGCCAATAATCTAATGGTTAAGTGTACGGACCGCGAAACATGCACAACATGGTCGTGGGTTCTTATCCGCCATTTGACTATTATCGTGAACCATATCCATGGACATTTTTAAAGAAATATTAGTAAATAATTTCGATAACCTACTAATATTTCATATATATGCTCGAGGAGGGTTGGCGTCAGGCAGGGGGCCGGCCCGAAAGAAAACCATGGCCAAACCTATTACAGAATGGACTACGGTCGTACTGTGCCGACCCCAAATAAAGTGGGAAAAGGGCAAGAAAAAAATCTGCCATGCATTGTAAATCAACTGGAGTAAACACAGACTGAATAATGCCATAATAAATAAAGATCAAATAGAGTTAACATTAAAAATAAAGGTTCAAATATAAAAGAAAGTATTTTAGTAACAATTGGCACATTTTACACTTAAGTTAAAAAAAAAATTTGAAACGATACGCCTCAGTTTCCAGTTATTTGAATCCCGAAAAACACGCAACAAAAAATACAACTCGCATTAATACAGACTCGTAGAAACAACTTCTATTTCTTACATGATTCAATCGGTAACATCTCTCCAAGATATAATTTTGGAAAAAAGAATATTATAACAATTGAGGTCTTACTAGACTGTGCGAATATAAAAAAAAAATGACAACAGTTGAACCCTGTTACGAAATAGTAAACACCGTGTACACTTTACATTATACAACACAGTATTAAGTACGCCGTGGCCTTACCTAGTATATGTAGATACCTCATCGCTAGTGCTACAACTACGGCGCTACTCGAGTACACCGCCCTACAGAAGACTTGCCTCTCTCTGCTGGCCCCGCAACGTTGAAATAGTCATGTACAGATAGCATCCATCTTACAGTGCAGCGCTAACTCTATGTTGGATAGCTCCATGTAAAAAATCAGCTTATAACCTATTAAAATAATTAATGAATTTTAATAATAATTAGTTTACTACATCAATTTCTAAACAAAAATAAAAAAAATGAAATAACTTCTTACTATTCTTTGACAATATTGAAAAAAAAAACAAACACATTTTAATGTTATTGCATTATACCGTAAACAACTTTACACAAATACTTTAATATACAGGTATAATAAGACAAACCGAGAAAAAAGGAAATAACTTGGTACAAGCCTGTCGGGGAATGAACCCCTGGTTCTCTAGTATTTCTAATCGATACAATTAACCAATGAACTATGTTTACTAAGGAGCGTTTTTTTGTATAAAAATTAAATCTTATAATTGGAACTTACGCCGTCTATGTACAATAAAAATAATAAAGTTATTTATAACGTAATCTTAAATAGAGAATACCTTGTGACTAGAAGTCCACTTTGATCACAAACGGGGTTGCGTTTCTATCTAATCGATTTAACGTAATATGAGAAATATTATCTGAAAGCTTGTCACTGCACGTTCACGTTATATACAACGAAAAACTAAACAGAAGATTAACTCAAAATAAATAAGACGTTTAAATTATATATTTCGTAATTTAAAATGAACCTTACTGAAATCTTAATATTATTAACCTTTTTTCCTTATTCCAACGTTGCTAAGTGCCCGCAGTCAATCCACTAAACTAAATATTGACTAATAAAATGATGCTACGAGTAATAATGGAAGATAATACAATGGCCTCGCCCACATCGAACTATAACAAGAGACTACGCTACAACTCATCACGACTACACTAGGAAACTGGAGGGAATTATAAAACTATAAATGGAAGAGCTAAAAACAGGTGAACTACAAATTCATTTCATGCCCATTATGTTGAAAAAAATCTTTCATATAAAGGAATAAAATAATTTATGATTTAATACGTTTATTGAAGCTAATAGCTACCAAAATAAAGATAATACTTTTAAATAATTGATCGTGTCTGGTTTCGACCGGGTATATTTAAAAAATGCACTTTTAATAATAAAAAATATAGCCATTGTCATTTCTTAATAAAATAGCTTTCTAATAGTGAAAGATTTATTAAAATGAATTCAGTAGTTTCAGAGTTAACCCATTTAAAACAAACAAACAAATATTTCGATTCCATAGTATTAATACAAATGTAACATGAATATGTCTATTTAGAGTCACAAACCAGAAACAAAATGTAGCGAATTTTCGTGCATCATACAACAGTAGCTACTTCAAAAAATTATTTGTACATTTACCTAATACATAATGGGCATAAACGAATACAGCAAAGTTAAGCTACGACGATATGTAAACGAAATATTGATCTCCGTGCTAAATATCACTAGGGACGGGGGGCTGGGGGGGCTAGAGGGAATCGAGTCGCGTGCGCTGTACAGCTAGCAGCGCAGATTGCTGCCGCAGGCTCTGCCGCAGCCCCTCCAGCGTCTGCAACACCTGAAACACGAGAAAAAATGGTAAAAAATGGCAAACGAGCAAGCAGTTTACCTTATGTTCACACGCTGCCAATAGGCTACCGCAGCATTGTAATGAGTTGCCTACCTTTATTTTGGACAGTGGAGGGGATAGATGCGGATACGCTGCTAGACTTTTCTAGGGAGAGCGGAGCAGGAAAAAAGAGATGAAAAGGAATGCCAGTATAAGGCCCGAGGCACCTCACTCATGACACGAAACGCAGAATACTTCTACGTCACGCCTGTCTTTTGTAAGGCCGCGATACTTCCTCGCTCGAGTCGGCGTATTCGTACAGGCTCTACAGTAAAACATTGTAATACTTTATCAACATTATTGCCATCTTCAACAAGTAACCGCCAACCGGCTGCGACTAGTCATGTCAGCTATACTGAAATGACGACCAAAAAACTGATTGCTGGTTCCAAATTTTATGAGTTCAATTTTTATTATACGTATACAAAGATTTGTATTTTATCGCAAAATGTACATACATATGTGCATAGAAATTAATCCTTTTATTAATTGCCAATTGAAAGAAAACAGCATGCAAGGACCTTCATGCCAATAAAGTACCAACCTCATCCCTGGCGTACGCTTTCCGCTTAGGAGGTTCGGAATGTGGGCGGTCTGCGGCTAGGGTGTAGGTGAGGGGCGCGCAGGGTGGGGGCGCGGCGAGGGGCGAGCGGCGAACGGCGGGGGAGCCGCGGCGTGCAGCCTCCGGGGAGTTCGCGCGGATGAAGTTGGTGACGTGCGTGCGCTCCGGACTGCGCCGGGGCGCCTCCGACTGAGGCGTAAAGAGAGAAAACGTGCTTCAATACTAACACTATCAAGACGTACATTACAAAAAGGATATATAAGGGGATTTCCAAAACATTAGTAACAGCAAAACAGTTTAATATTTCTATCTTTCTATGTCTGAGAAAGCCATGAGATTAGATTTAGATTAATAAGTGAAGTATACCAGGCAACCTAGTAGCCAGACTTCGTGATTAGTACAATTAGTACAATCCTCGAGTGAATCATTCATCATAAGATCCTAAAATGTATGTGTGAAGTTAGAACATAGATTCTAAGATAATATAATGAAGGATTTATGAATCACAGCTCGCACTTACCTTTAGATGATATGTGTACTTGTACCCATACTTAGCAAAGAGAATTACATAAAACCTAAGTTTAATAAAATAGTTAAATAAAACCCATATCTTTTGTTCTTACTAACCTCAGTAGCCCGTAGCTCTCTGATACGGGGATTATGTGGCGGTTCTAGAGGCGCTCGAGAGACCGTAACCAGTAATTTCTCCGCTTCACGTATAAGTTCTCGATACTTCCTTTCAGCTTCTCGGTCAGCTTCTAGAAGAGGATCTCGTTCCCGCACTGGAGGTGCCGGCGGGGCCGGGTTTCGACGTCGGGTTCGGGGAGGCGTAGCGCCTAGAAGGAAAGAAATCATTAATTGAATCACTACAGATGTCATTCTCGGAACCTTAATCAAATCGTCGGTCCAACATACCCGTGCTGCGTCATGCTGTACGTGCTCTATTGCACTCATCGCCGTCAGGTTCTACAAGCATGTATCTGACACATTACACATGACATATGTAATGTATCCGACCAATTGTCATTTCTTCGGGCAATGTCAGTTAACTTGGTTCTACTGCGTATCACATGATTTCTGGTACAATCTCGCAGAGAGACTACTGTAGCTCACCATTGCCCTTTGAGCGACCGTCGCTTTTATATGTTTTTACGGAAATTAAAATAGAAAAAGATGAAACTCGATCGTTTTACCGGCAGAACGCGGCGGTCTTCGCGGCGGTCGTCTCCTTCTCGCTCGCCTTCTCCCGGGAGTGACGTTGCAGTCGGTCTCGTCCTCGTCTCCGCCGTCGAGGCCAGTGTCACCGTCGGAGTCGGCGTCGGCGTCGGACAGTATGGCGGTCTCTCTGCCGCGCGTCTTCACGTCCCTGCACTCCTCGTCGCTGGACACACCGCCGCGGTAGTACGGCGAGCGGTAGCGCTCCGGCGATAGAAGCGGCGATAGGTGAGGCGATCTGAAATGTCATGGTAAGTTTTTTGTATCAGTAAGCAACAGGACGAGAAGAAGTGTATGCGTTTCCATCGTAATAATGTCCACCTACATGATACATAGGTACTACAATAACAACAGCGCGTGACAAAGAAAATATCTATTTTGTTACAGAATAAATCTTTTCTTCTACCAGCGTTCAGGTAACAAGCGTTTCACCAGGTTTTCCTCTGAACGTTGTGCCGATCCATGGGTGATTGTGAATTGTCCGTCCTAATTCAAATCTATAATTAGATTAGTATTGATTTAGTTCATTTTCCGAGTCTTTTATTATCCTCTGACCTATCATCGACTCGTAATCGTTCACTGAAGCAAACGGTGCACGCCAACGAACATAAAGCTCTATGTAAACGTAAGTATAAAACAGTCAAGTCGTCGTTCGAACGTCAATTCCAACGGATCCGAGACAGAACGGATGGCGCGGGGCAAAAGGTGAATGACGCAATCAGCGAGAGCAATTAACTCGCTAGGGTAGGTACGAGAGGGATAGATAAATACGCTGAGTAAAAAATACGTCTATTTTTAACTCTTTCGATTTTAATTTTTACTTTAAATGAATGTTTGAATTATGTACGTACAGATCGTGATCATATCCGTCTGAATGCCCATTCTTTATAAAGTGGATAAACAAACTTTCCTAATTAAAATATTCCTCATCAAAAGAATATCTACAATCTGGAAGTTTTTGATTTGAAACATCTGTCTTGTTAACAATACTAATATTGATAATAATTTTTGATAGTAAATAAAATTAGTTTAATTTAACTCATTTATATTGTAATAGTTCTTACAACATTAAAATGCAACATTCTCTCATACTCAGTAGTCACAAAAAGGCTGATTTTTTTTCATAGAAGGTATATTGAAATTCACTCGATTCATCGCCACGATGGACAGCAATAGAAATAGTTGCGTATAATTCAATAAGGACTTCGTATAACTTCGTAAAGACGTAAATACAATTAGACTGAAACACGAAACCAATTAGACAGTGCGCAACACGTACGTTACGTTTACGTTACGTTACGTATACGTTTTTCGATATTATTAAAACAAAAGTATCCGTTTTTGTAGGCAATAAGAAAGTGTCTTTTATAACATTCCGTTTATAAACACCTAGCCTTTATGACCGCAGAGAATTGTTGCGGAGTTTGTGCCTCATACATAAAAATGGGGTTACGACACCGCAGTAATGTAACAAAGCTTGAAAGTTTTGGATATAACAGTTTCATCGCAAATATAATATTTCGGAGAAAATAATATTTCACTAGAAAAGTTTAGTTTTTATCTGGCTTTGTTTTTTTTATTGAGTTTAATAATGAAAATAGGTAAATAAATAGCTAAATTAATAAATTTTATAAAAATAGATGAATTGTAAAAAGTAAAAATACTTAAATATAAAACACTAGTGGACCCAGCAGACGTTGTCCTGCATGAACGTTGTCTTGCTTGCGGGTTCAGCTTACGTCATAATATTTA
>DWTW01002806.1:0-10610 GCA_018246275.1 Papilio slateri
GTATCAAGTCAATTTCTGTATTTCGTTTTTATCATGACCAGGTGTAAAAACCCCCTCTCAAATAAGTATGTTCTGCCTGCTAGTTATCAAGCCACTATTATGTAAATCTTGTCACAAACTTCCTTCAGTTGAATGGCGAACTCCTAGGGGTTTGCGTATCTCTCTTTGAGAAACCCTGCCTTAAGCATTTCATGCACATAATGATAATCCTTTACACTATATAATTTAAATGAATATCTTAGGTTTTATCACGAAATTGAAACTAACGCGCGCGAAAATAAATTGAACGCTGGTCTCACACCAATGAAGGGACTTGCTTGATGCTACCATACCCGCACTGCGCCCCTCACTATCGCCCACTGTGCTCAATGTGCTTCAAAGAAGGTATGTCAGTGAAGGTATTTCAATTAATGTATTTCAATGAAGGCATTTCAATGAAGGTATGTCAATGGAGGGAATTGACCTGGGTGTTACCCATCCAGCAATTAATACAGCTAATAAGGAACACAACATAAATGTATTCTTGAGATTGAAAGAAATGAAATGTGACTTGGACCATTAATAGAATTAGAATTGGACTTGGACCATTTTTAGTTAGTTTTCTCATGTTTGCAATCATTTTAATAGATTTACAAAACAAATTATACTCATTTTAACAACATGTCAAAATAAGAAATATTTTGAAATTACCTTTATCATACTGGAAATAGAATAAAGAAGAAAGGCATACAAAAATCCATTGTATTGAAAATGTATATGATCGACCATCAATAATCCAGGGTTTGCTACCAATAAAATGAACACCAACAACTTTCCATTACTGATTAGATCAGAACAACTGAAAACAAAAATGATAAGGTTCATTTACTTTTTTTATTGATAGTGGCCAAATATACTTTATTTGGCCAGTATCAATAAAAAAATAGTACTATAAAAATGTAATCATAATAAAACTTACCATTTGGCACTATATAAATAAAAGCAATCTAGAAAGATTACAGACAATCGCTGAAAGAGAATGGTCATTTGTGACTCATAATTTAAGTTCTGTAGTTTTACAATTTCTGGATCGAAGAATTTCGCTATATGAGAAAGACCATATTCCAACCAAGCGAAGAGTGGAGGATAATCTAACGTCCATTCTGATGTAGCGTCATAATACCACTTGTCCGTTGATAGATTATGAGCAATGGCTAACCAGTTTCTATGAACTTCGAAATCTGTAGAATGGCTGAAAAACACAAAGATAAATGTTTATACATACTTTTGATATTAAACTGAGACTTAAGTATAAATTAAATATTTTTATACTTACTACAAAGGTATAAATATCAATTTAATTGCAGTTAGTAGCACAGTTATTTGATATATCATTTTTCTGTATATATGAATTAAATAGAACAAAACGCGGACATTACGCCAGTGTAATTAAAATTTGTGATTACCTTGCAACCTAATTAAAACTTATAGCCTAGTTTTACAACAAAAAAAACTATTAACGTTGTTATCACCACATACGTTATCACTTGCCGGCTTTTGCTTGTCAGTATCAAACATGACGTTGTCAACGAGCTTAGGGTGCGTTCCACTTAGCGTTCACAACGCCTAATTAATTGTTTAGTTATTCCACATGACATCTACGAGGAGTTAAGGAAGTTAGCGTAATTTTTAAAACTTACAGTCATAAAATCACAAAGAAAGCGACAACAAAAATTACTTTGTTTGATGCGGATTGTGCTTTCTGTATTATTGCGGAGCACTACCAAATATCAAACTATCGCCGTAAAAGACATTTTGATGCAAATTAATTAAATACTCCACTAAAAGTAAATATTAAATTACAATTTTTATAACATAAATTAAGTTAACTTATAATTATTAAAGTTTATTGTTCAGACTCAATTGTAACCCTACCTCTTTAAGCTTTTACTTTATTTTTCAACTCGCCATTTGTATTATTTACATCAACGCTCAAAATGAAGAAGTAATTGATTATTATTATCTTAAACTTAATTCATTAAGACAATAACTAGTAAGCCCAAACTAAATAACAGAACCTAACCTAATGAGTTATAACAATATTTAATGTGTTTGATTATTGGAGATTTAGTTAATTTTACGTTTTTTAATCGTAGGCCAGAGTATCTATAAAACCAAGTTATTTTGGTTTAATGTTAAAATTTATGATTATTTGGAAATAAATATAACAGTAATAAAATATGTCTTCATTACATTGCCAATATGTGATTAAGCAATTTGATTAATTCAATAATTATATTGTCCTAACTTTTGTCATTATTCATCTTAGATAAAGAATACTTGACCTCGTTATTCATAATATATGTACAATGAGCAATTAATCAATTTGACCATAACACTAATACGAATCCCAAGACAACCTTTTTTAATCTATTATTTGTTTTGCTTCATCAGAAAATCTGCACCTCTGCACTGCTTCTTTGTATCATTGTCACCAAGTAATGAACATTTTCCAAATAAGATATGACCTAAAGATCTATGTTACCAGATCATAAAATTAAAAAAAAATCATTGTCACCTATTGTCACTGTCATTTACGTCAATACAGTTTACGTTAAACAATTTTAGTAAAAACTTTCTATTTATAAATAATCTTTAAATAGAAATTATGGCGATATTACATCGAGCTCTTTTTACGTGGTTTATATTTTTAGTATTCTTAATATTATTATGTCTAAGATTAGAATCAAGAACACACTGGAATTGGTTTATAGTATTTATACCAATGTGGGTATACGACAGTATATTATTGATTTATGTGTTGTTTCATATGGTTTCCCATTGTCGAAATGGTATAGAAAGATTTAGAGGTACTATTAATAAAAATGTTTGGTATATTGCTGCAATTGGACTCAAGATGGCGGCACAAATAATAATTTGTATAAAATTAGAATACACAAAATTATATCTACCAATTTACGTCGTAATGACGCCTATTTGGATGTTATTACCGGTATTATGTGTTGAAGTTTTTATGCACCTTATAAAGCATTCGAGCAGAAGTAGTCGTTATTAGTGAAATAACAAACATAATTTATGAACTATTTATCGGACTTATACATTCTTATGTGAAAAACGTGACCTCGTGAATGGTAGATAATTTTAAACTTGGCACAGATTCATTGACACGGTATGTTTGAACAGTCATGTCATTATGAAGCTGTTTCAAAACCAATGATATAACTATTTTGTTGAAAGCAGCAATACCTAAAATGGCAACGGATATTACAATTATAAAGGATTCTGTTGTTAAAGAAGTGCCTGCAGGTTCAACTGCTGTCCTGAACTGTAACAGCAATGATTATGCCCATAATTTTATGTTTTGGCTTGTGAATAAAACAAATGTAATTGGGCCTGACAATGAATTTGACGAGAGGAAATATAAATATGAAGTTTTGTCAGGAAAACTGCGGATAAATGTAAGTAGAATGTACTAGAAGAGAATGCCTATAAAAATTAGCTTTTCATTCATTTACCCTTATTATATATGTTTATGTATTAATTATGACCTAAAATGTAATGATGTGCCCCTGATAGTGTGGTTGAATAATTTAAAGAGAAAGAAGCTCTTGAATAAAATAACCTACGACCCCTATTGCATAGATGTCTAGGATCATATATACCACCATAAGTGAAGATGAGACTATTTTATTTTTGTTTATTCAGGAAACATTATTTCTAAACTCTCAATTAATATTAATATAAAGCTAATTCATATCTGTGGTGAAAGTTTTCACTTTTTACATTTAAATTCAATTATATTTCATAATTGATTTTGGATTTGTAATGAATAATCTATTCTATCTTATCTTTACCATTAACAGATAAGAATAAGGTTTATTTATTAAAAACCTACAATCAATCATCAAACAAATCCAATTACAAAAATTGACAAAATGTACGAACAAAATGCAACAGGTTTTTATACAACTTTTTCAAAGTACAAATGTTACAAATGGTAACTAGAATAAACAAGAAAGTCTAAAATCTAAAAGTTACATATAATTAGAAGATAAGATAAAAACATACATATGTTAGTGTTGTTTTCTGCGTATTTTATTCAATGTAAGGGGATGTGCAGTACTTACGCTCCACATCCGCTTACATTGCATGAACTACTTACTACCGAGACATCATACTGGACACTTTGTCAAGTATGATGTCTCAGCACACAATTCCATTTTACTTAATAGATGTAATCAATATTACTGTACTGTATTATAACATTATACAGAAAGCACATATCAAGTAAAGTACGCCTTTCTTCAAGACTCATAAGACCGTTTCATGTTTCCATATAAGATAGGGAAGTTTTCTGAAGTTGGTACATTGTCAACCTTATATTCTTTGATAATAGGTCACTTATGGGTCTATGTGACATGTTGACACATCAATAGTAACTGTTATCTTATTGTCATTATAGTTTTCCATTAAAGAATTTAAATCACTTAATGACATCATCTAATCCAGTTTTTTAACGTGTGGGTTTCGACCCCCTGGGGGGTCGTGACACTTCTATAACGGAGTTGCAAAAAGTTGGCAAAGCCACTGCAGTAATAAAAACAATAAAGTAAGATGCATTTGATGTAAAAAAATGTATTTTATGTATTTATAAATATGTTGGGTTGAATATTTGTCACAAAATAAAATACATGAAAAAAAAGTTAGGGGGGTAGCGAAATATTTTTTCATACTAAAAGGGTTGTCATGAAAAAGGTTGAAAAGGACTGATCTAATCTATAATCACTTACTTACATAATTTTCATTTTCTTTCATTAAATAAACTAGCTAGTTTTAAATTGATACCAAAAAAATGTCAACATTGCCATTATCCAATAATTATTTAACGAGTGCTGAACACTTCTGCCTGTCATTAAGATTTTAATCTTTTGGTGGACTATATGCAATGGTAGTATTTACTTATTTATATAGCTATTCTAAAGATGTGTATTGATTGAAAAACTGATATGTTACTATTTAATTGCAGAATGTATCACCCAGTGAATCTGGCCACTATGTATGCTTGTCAAAACATCTTGATGGTTCAAAGATCTCAGCTGGTGAAGTGGAAATGATAGTGAAAGGTTCATCGTTCACAGCAATTGATGCAGTGAAACTTGTTGCAATTGTGGTCTCTATAATAGTTCTAATTGGCTGTGCTATTATTTATTATCGATTAAGAAAACAATGGAGAAAGTATGATGGTCGGACAGTTGTTCCAGGTGAAATTTTATACAAATTAGTCTTACAAATTAATTTCATTTAATTACCAAAAACATTTAACAAACGTAAAGTTATTAAATTAAAAGGACTAAAAAATAGATTGTATTTATAATTTGGTTAACTAGCTATGGGTCTACCTTTAAGTTATTCTGATGCTAGCATAGTGTGATTTGAGTCTTAACATTAGAAATTTGATATTCCTTATTTGAATGTGTTCTTTTGTTTTTTTTACGTTAGCAATTTATTTGACACTATAATAAAGTATATGCTACACATTACAATACTAACAAACACATTTCCTAAATAGTCTTATTTGTAATTTTCCAGTGAATGATGCTGAAGAAGAGGATGGTGATGAAATATATAACCGCACAACAACAGCCATCAATCCAGTACCTGGGCCCAGCAGGAATGTTTCGTCTGAACATTTGTTGTATGGCATAGACAATCAGGGCTTAGACACTGATTTTAATTCAGTGTTTGAAAATATCCAGATCAAAACTCCAACTCCTAGTCTAATTTAGACTTAGAAATTTAATAAAGTGTTTTAGGCTGTAATACCTTGTGTAAAGGAGTCTGCTCACTATAACATACCATGATCATACTATGAATGTATCAGGATCAGACAGCAACACGATACGCTTTACTACGCCCAGGACCTATCAATTATGTAATACGGGAGTGACGGGAGCCTCAAGTTATTAAGATACAATGGCTATAAAGAAATTGGCAATTGGGGAATCGCGGTTGTAACGGTCATCATATTCGATTATAACCCATATGCCCACCGTTTCGGCACCGGAAAAATATTCTCACCGACAATTATTGACGCTCCGACACGCGACGGTCGATTGGACAGTCCATACAAAGATTTGTTTTGCCTGATACGTTCTTATTTCGGTCATAGTATGATATGTTGTAGTAGGCAGAGTAAATAACCATCGATAACTATATTTTAACCTAGAAATAAGTAATAGACAGAATAAGTTTCAAAGGTTACAAGTGTTAATTTTCGGAAATAGGAAACTTTACCAACTGGAGAAACACATCTATACCTATTTAATAAGATTATAAATACCCTACGTGCATCCTTGTGCCCGCCCTATAGTCAATCTTGAAATAATGTTATTTTCTAGTCGACAAAACATTTCTGAGAATTTTTTATGGAAGTATTCTTTATTGTATAAAATTGTATATATATGTAATAAAAATAACCTTTTTTTTGTATTAAAAACCGTTTTTATGTGTAGATTGAATTTGAAAACAATTACGTACAGTCCATGGCGTCAGGACTTCAGATTTGTAGGCATATGCATGTAACTATTCCCTGTTCGAAAATATAGACAAGGTATTTGTAATTTATATAGAAAAATAAAAATAAACAACAATAAAACTTTAGTTTTATTTTATCAACACAATATAACATTTTTTTGGAGATTTTTTGTTTCTTCTCTCTCTCTTTTAAATTCTTCTACTTAATTTTTATTAAAGAGCATTATCCTGTTTGCTTAGCAGAAATAGGTGCAGGTGTTAGTTGGACAAATAAATAGCTTTCCGTTAGGTATACTGCTTACTTACTATTCTATAACTTTTATTTTAAAGTTCTAATCTATTCTAAAACTAATTCTATACTAAAACTTCAATTGAGGGTACATTATGTTTTAAAAAAGAAATGCGGTATGTTTGGTAAAAACGTAATGTTAACATTTAATACCAAACAAATAATTAAAACGGTGCATCTTCACCGGAAGCATCATGTTTGTTAGGTGTTTGTTGATCACCCGCATGACTTGTTTGTGATTGAAGCGTAGCATCTGAAGTTTCATCTTCTTCATCGTCGCCATTTACTTCCATTTCAAACACTCGGATTTTTCTGTGACTTTTCGATAACACCACAGCTACCTTACGTCCTCCTGACACAGCGATCCGAAAGCCATTCATTTTTTCAAGTATCTTATAAACATTTTGATCCAAAAACGATGAAATATTTTTTTCATGTGTTTTATCATTAAAAATACAAGTTTTAGATTTCATGTTTAAATCACTACAATTTTCTAAAGCAACTTTTACTGGCAACTGAATAAAGATTGTATTTTCTTCATGACGAGGGTGCCTTGCAAGTATAGAAAGGTATTCAGCTGAATAAAATTGTAGATCCATTATCTCCATTAACTCATCCTCTAAACGACTTTGACTTGCTTCTTGTAATAAACCTGATGAAAAGAAATATTTTGTTGCAACTGCAGAACATGATTTTTCTTTAAGTTGAATAGACACAAAACATAACCTGTCAGAGGCATTCCTAAGATCCACTAAACCCATCACAAATCTTTCCTGATTTGAATCATATGCCTGTGAAATTCTTAAATTTCTTTCTGGGTTTAATACAATGCCTCTATTTTCGTAACATTTAGTATTATAAATTATAGAAAAGTGTTTGCCTATATTTTTACCAGTAACATCGAAAACTTGATTTATTGCATCCTTCAAGTATTTTTGTTGTTGTACTAAAGAAAATCTTCTAAATTCAGTCATTGAAAATATTGTGTCGCTATCATTAACCAAGCACGAATTATCTTTTAGAAATTTATGCCAAGGATTATCTTCATCATCAGGTAGTATTGTTAAATCTTGATCTTGCAAATACTGTCCTAATCTTTCTAAATTGAATTTTACCGGCTTCTCTGTTGCATTATCACTTTCAGTTTGTACATTGTCAAAATTGTATAAAAGTTCGGCTATATGAGTGAATTCTTGTTGCGTCATTTTGACTATTTCACACGGTGTCTGTTCATCTAATAAACGTATGATAACAACAAATAACCATCGAAAAAATGCTTTATAGTTCCGCATTGATACATCAATAACTTGTTGTAATTCCAGGCATTTGTTTAAAAATGCGCAACAAGCTCTGATTGATCGGGTAACAGTAGTCTCATCCAAACCTAGAATCTGAGTAAAAAAAATTATACACAATTAACATTTTTATTAAAATAGTAGACCATATAATTTTCATTCCATCATTTAACAAAGCTGTTTACCTTAAATCTATCTGGTATTCTAGTAAGTCCTCGTATATCTGAAAGATAATAAGATAAATTGTGTCCTACAATATTTAGCTGTTTCAAAACAAGCTTTTGTATGGTTGAGTAGCTTAATTCCACTGAACTGCCAAACTTTTTTAATCCCTTAGCTGTCAACTCTTGAAGTAAAAACAATTCAAGTTCATCTGATGGCACACCTAAAAATTATAACAACATAATATACCTTAGACTATATCTCTAAAAAAAATATTTTTGTAATCTACATACCTAACATTAGAAGCTCCAGCAGATCAGCCGAAACTCCACCTCTGGGGACTGAAGATGCATAATGAGCCATTTTTGAATCCATTTCTAATAAAATATGTTCCCAAGCTTCGGTTATTGAAATCATAGTTTGATCAAGGTGTGACAATAATTGGACAATTTGGCTATGTTTACTTGCCACCACAAACAATTCTTCAGAATATGCCGACAATACACTTGTATTAATTATTGATAAATATATATTCTTGGTGATCTTGTCTAAGTAAAGAACTTGCATTACACTAAAATCATTAGACAAGTTGATGTCCAGTATTTTGTACTCCCCACAGTCATCATTAACCAATTCAGCCAAGTGTATAGTTCCATATGGATAGCGGCCAAATATGCTCATATAAATGTTTCCATTGCCATATCCAACCATCAACATATTCAACTGTGATGGTTCTGGTATTTCTTTGTAACATTTGAATGTATCATCAGAACCTTGATTTTTATATGAAGTACTGGGTGAAGGTGGTTTTTGCAAGAATATTGTTGCATCATCCTGAAATGTCAATATAAAAATCTTAGGAATATCGAAAATTCACATCATCTAAAGCTTTACAAACATCATTATGGTGCACAGAATCCAAAAACAACAATATATGCACATGTAGGTGAATTAACGCTCCATTCAGATATAACGACGCACGCTTGTGCTGCGGTTATATTTCAAAGTATACAAATGGGGAACGCTAACGCGTGCTAGCCCAGCGCGCTCGCGCCCTATACTGCGAGGCTCCCTCATCAGCGTCAGTCTGTTTCAGATGCGTCAGCGGTCGTTCACCCGCCTCCACAGATTTTTCCTGTAAACGTTGCATCGATGCCAACATTGTCTACAGTCAAGTGAACAATTCAACGAAATATATACTATGATATATAAGCATGCGATTCGAAAATGTACATTGAATGTAGCCTAAGATTAGAATTGAATTGATTTGGATTTATGTGTTTGCTCTTTACTCATCAACAAAAACATGTTACAGCAATTTCTAAGGGAGATGTTGCGTGTGTTTAACCAACAGTCATCCTTATTCAGCATAGTGTTATTATAAATAGCTTTTTTTAAAGTTAAACATTTCCTTATAAGGTAATTACTTACATAAACATTATATTCTGTTGCACTCTCCAATACTCCAGATTTAACGGCCCAAGTGATACAGGAAATGCCTACAGGTTTGCAGTCATATGGGTCTTCTGGATTTTCAGCACTAAAATCATATTTGTCTAGAATTTCTTTATCTTCAATATCAACAACATACACACTTCCAAAACTATAACCGATTGCTAATGCCTAAAAACATATTTGTTAATTAGTGTTATAAAACAGTTAATCACTTGTCATATATCAGTATATATTATTCTTATTGAGTTCATCATATTTTGAAAGAACAAAGGAAAAAACCAGCAGCTAAATAGGTGTTAAGTGACCACAAACATTTACTACAATAGACAAACCCGAGGTGCATTAAAGGAGTATTATTATTGATATGACAAGCATTATTTTTCTTCATTCCTTGATATTTTCCTAGGTATAAACCATTTATGCAATACAGAATAATCATTTTAAAAATGAGTGTTTATAATGAGATTTATATATATTTAAATGAATGAAAAATGATTCATAATAATATCAAGGTTTTAATTCAATAATCTATATAAAATCTTATCAAAACATAAGCATAACAGAAATTATTTTTGTAATAGCAATCAGCAACAGAATCAGATTAATCTATGATTATCTAGCAAGTTTTTTTCTAAACATAATGATTGGAGCAAATAACAATATAGATTATACATAAATTTGTTTAACCAGGGTTCTTCTACTTTTGCCTGTTAGCAAGGAGAGACTTTTCAATTAATGGCTAAGCATTCACAATTTATCTTATACAAATACTTTAAAATTATTATTATATAATATATTGTACTTATTATACTAAATTAACCTCTTAAATACCTTGCCATCAGGTCGCCAGGCAATAGCTTGTACTGTTACATTAT
>DWTW01002807.1:0-10610 GCA_018246275.1 Papilio slateri
TTAATATTCTGTAGTTGATATACTGATCCACATAAAATTTCAATGGTTCAGTATACTATAGAAAATCTAAATTTTAGATCTATTTTTCATTTTGACCAACTACAATTGGCTGGGTTTGGCCCCCGTGTTTTTTTAAATTCATATCTAATTTCAGATTTATGAAAACAACGATTCACGGTAGTAAGCTTTGGACATAGGATAGGATACCGTACGTTACGTTTTGTTCTTTGCACCTGCTAGGCAGAGACCACGGATCTCCATTTGACGCGGTCCTGGCACACCTCTTTCGCTTTATCTACATCCATACGTACGAATATTCTTCTGGGACGTCCCCTGCCAACACTGCCACTCACTTTTGCAACATAAATTTGTCTTGGCACTCTCTCATCATTCATCCTATCAATATGCCCGAACCACCGAAGCATACCTTTATGAATTCTAGTCACAACATCCACTTCATATAAATATAAAGGAATATATGTGCAGGCAAAAATTTTTTAAGATGGAATTCCCGATCCAAGGGATATAGACTGCGAAGATATTTATGTTTAGTGAACAGATGTTGCTCTGACTAATAAACATATAACTGACGGTTTTATGAGGAAAACGTCGGCAACAAGACTAGATCTTTGTTTGCATTCCTCTAATTTCTTATTACCACTATACTATTCAAAGTAAATTCAAAAAACAATCTTCCAAATAGAGAACCATAGAGCAAGCAGCAAGGCACGTCAATTCTGTTACTTTAATGTTGGCATTATGTTGTCATAATAATAACCTAGTAAAATAGTAAGAAAAAAAGAACAATGTTAATCTTTGTCAATATTATCAAAAAAGGATTAACATTATTCTTTTTTTCTCTCCTTTAGTACCATCTCTTCTTTGGTTGTCTGGAAGAGATTGCTTGTAGCAATAAGACCGCTAATTGCGTCGTCTTCACTAGTGTGTATCTTTCTTTCCTGTTCGTTACTATTCTCCTTTTTTTGTTTTGTTTTGATTATAATGTATATTGTAGTATACAATAAAGTATAACTAAAAAAATTTATTAGAAGAAATCAACAATTGTGTGAGCAGAATTGGAGTCAGGTATTGTGGAGGTACTGAGTACTCTTAGAAGTGTATAAGGTTTGATCGAGATCAATTGTGAGCTTGCGAGCAAGCGGCTCATCTTATGTTACGTGATCACAGTCCTGCATGATCATCATCATGACCTATAAGAAAGCTGTAATTTTTATTTTGTACGAATATTTGAATTCATAATTTGAACATCGTAAACACTTTTAAACGAATGTATTTTCTTGTTAAATATTAGTTTGAATATTTTTAATTATATTTTGCAACCAAAAGGTCGTTAGTAAAACAGTCCGATGTAATTATTGCAGGGAATAATTTAAGAACACTAGGTATAATCACTGATGTAAATTACACTGATACTGATTGGCTGAATAAATTTCGATATCTAGTAACTGGACCTTTTAAATTTATTATTTCGACGTTGATAAATAGAAATAAAGTCCATAAAGTTCTCGACGATAACACAACATTCAAAGTCATTGCGTTGGTTTTGGAGAACAACTAGATTCCATTGATTTTTTCCAGATATCGAAACACCGTATTCACTTCTTCAATATAATATCGTTTGTTTCGAGTATTTTATAATTGATCATTTAATTAAGTTCAAGTTTTCATTTGTTTCTGGATCGACCAATATTTACCTGAGCCTAATTGATTTTCCAAGTGACTTGTGCGTAGACATAACTGAATTAATAAGTAGATGATATCGCGTAGTGATTTAATGACCGGCGCCCGATCACCGCGCCGCTGCAAATCATTCCGACAGAGATTTCCGTCGCTGTTCTACAAATCCCGGCAAATTAGTAGCTTCTGTTTTATGCCAACGTATAATTTATCGAATACAAGCATGAATAATTTGAGTACTGTGAATCCTTTTCAAATGGTCGAATGACAACAGATGGTTAGGACTAATTACGTTGGTAAAATGCTGTTTGTTTTGTGGGGAGTCTTTTTTCTGAGTTATTTTTTTATGTTACTACACAGCCAGACTACAACCAACGTTCGAAAATATTATGCACGTTATCTCGAAGTTATGTAAGCTATTTTTTTATTATTACCGAGCAATTTAAGAATACACTTAGGCGACAATAGGCACAAATAGCTGTTTATAAATGGCGAAGTCGAAGTCAGTTACAATTTGGGGTACATTTCTAGATAGCAAGCGCGTATATTTAAAATGATGACTCATAGCTTAGACATTCATAGCTCAGACTTCATAGTGTACACAAAAACTCCGTCATTTTTTCACACACACTTGTACAATGTACAACTGTAAAATTAAAAATAATTACAAAGACTATTTTCAATAATTCCTTTTGTGATATATACCTACATATATAATGTACTATGCAATGATATCAACAAGTTACAGAGGCAGGTCTTTAAGGCCCTAATATCAGTGTTTATTAACAAAACGCCACTTTCCCAAGCCACTACCTCTATTCAGTACGTTCACTAGTAAGTGGATAAAAGTGCGCTCGACCACATTTGTGTAGTGTGTTTGCACACAACCGACCTTAATGTTTTCATAGATACGACGCGAAAAGACCTTACGGATCATATGGCTCATAGAACACACGATGGCAATAATAGAAGATTGCGACACAATAAAAACTTACGTCATTATCGCAGTGGGAGTAGAGATTAAAGTAGGTCATAAAATACACGAAACTTAAGTGCGTTTGTGTGGAACATTGTAGGTACATTTGCGTTGGCACTACAAATTACCATTTCGCATCTTTAACCTCGGAGGAGAGACGCGCAAAAAACGTGATTAGTGACGCCTGAAATTAAAAGTTTCAGCTAGACTAAGCAAAAGTTCAATCTCATGGATAGACATAAAGAGGCTGGATTGTCGATATTTTACGGCACAATTTTTTAACATGGTTCCCTCAACTTTCTTCTTCAGATATGCAGGTGCGTTAAATAATGATTGGATGACATAATTAATTCTGTATATTCCTAAATAGCGATTGCTCGTTATAACGTTAATTGTGAGATATTTTTTACAGACAGTTTTTTTAAATTTGGTCTAATGATATCTGTGTTTTTGCGAGTCTATTGCTGAGCGTGACGATGCATCGTGTACTCGGATCTCCTCACAGCGGATGGCGGATGATTATTACGCGATAGTCTAGACACGGAGGAGTTGACAAACATCAGCCGGTGTTCTGAGAATCATTTTGGAGTTGTAATTTCGTTGATAATTTGTCAAATTGTCAGCAGTTTCACGGGGGTCATTTTGCGTCTGAGTTTTTACAACCGCCGGACGCGGCAAATGTGTTAATTGTGTACCTATTGCCGTGGAATGTGACTCATTTCTCACGTCGCCGATCTGGCGAATGCAAAAAAAGATCGAGCGTTAATTTTAAAGTGTGCAGACTCTGCTCATACTTTTATGACGCGATTTCAAAAAAATTACCTTTTGAAATGTTTTAATACGAGTATTGATTGAGCGGGTATTGCTTGATGTCCGGGTTGAATAATACTATTTGTATTATCTACACCCGGGCGATATAATTGTTTTTCATTAGATTTATAAAAGAAATTCGAGCTAGACTGTGCGTTCCTTTCATTTTTTTCACAATAAAGTCGCATGGTAAAAGCGCACAAATGAAGAATTAATTCGAAGAGAACATACGCACAAACCAGAAAGTTTAGCATTCACGTTTGAATGTTTCATAATACGAGACTTTCCTCTAACTGAGCGCGGCGCGATTCAAAGAAATTTTCAATCGCACCACGTGTAGGCAAATGAATCGATAAAGACGGTCTCACGATGTATTGTCCTAGTTTCCGCGAACCGCGAGGCCGCGCTGAGAGCTCGCTTGTATGGCGCCCGTTATATTCATTTTTTTCCCTCGGCCCTGGTATATGTATTAATCGCGCGCAGTACATCGGTGAATAGGAACAAATTATGTACTCAAGTTGAACAACTACCTCTGACACAGGACGCTAAAAACATAACGATCACAATATCTCAGTAGCTTCGGTAGATCATATCTTTATTTTATGTCTTTTGAACCATACCATATTAGTTAAAAATTGTGATAGGAGGAGTGTGAAAGGAGTTCTTGACAATAGCTGAACGTCGAATTCGACGCCACGACCTTTATGTTTTGAGTTATGAGGGAATAATCTCTAAACCATTTTTACCATTAACTACCGTTCGTGCTCTTTTAGTGTCATACAAAGCGACTATTAAGAGGTTCCAGGTGCAATTGAAAACATCGTCTTACCAAGTATTATTCAGACCTTAAATTTTTATTATCTAGGTGTGAGTTTCTAGATGAACCAAGTTATTCGTTTGCCACTAATTCTAAAAAAAGAAATCATGAAAAGTGTAGAATCAGTCGAAAGAGCTTTGCAGTTTTTCAGAATTTATACAAAAAAAAAAACAGATGTCTGCTGTCAAAATAAATAATGAGCGAACTATTCGTTTCGACCTTCGGCGCGTATCCGTCATTATATTAAGAACATTATGCAAGCGTAGTTCATGACGCGATGTCGTATTTATTTAGTTTAGTGATGCAGTTTCGCGACCTGCCTTAATTGTGGGCGATTATTCTTTCGTCCTAGCCGACCTTGCGGCGAGACGATGGATAGATGCTGCCGATGTGACAATTACTGGCAACTTGTCGCCCGCCGATTGCACCTCGTTTGTTTGTGCGCCTGTTAAATATTATTAATTGTCAACAGTTCGCGGCTATTGTTAGTAGCGGACACCAGTTTATAAATAGCTAGCATTCTACTATCCACCAGGAGATTATTTATTTTATTATGGTTATGATAAGCGCCAATATCCCAATGGTTAAGGGTACGTACCGCGAAACATGGACAACATGGTCCTGGGTTCGAATTCCGCCATTCGATTCGATTCTTTTAACCATATCCATAAAAGTTTTAAGCTTGTTTGGATATAGTTAATAGAAATATTAGTAAATTATTTCGATAATCTACTTATATAATATTTCATATATATGTCCGAAGTGGGTTGGCGTTAAGCAGGCGCCCGGCCGTAAAAAAAACTATATTCAAAACTTATTACAGTATGAACTACGGTCGTACTGTGCCGACCCCACATACAGTGGAAAAAGGGCAGGAAGAAAAAGAAATATGTAATACTTAAATCTTGCAGTACCACGATTAGTTATTTTCTGATCGGCTTCAAATTCATTTGCGATTAGAAAACATCCATAATCTCTGTCTATTCGTCTCGGTGAGTGGCGTGAGGGGTATTATTATTTTACAATGACATTGTAGACGACCGAGACGAGATGCAAGGAGGAAATAATGATCTAACCGCCAGGCGAGCGTTAATAAAAAAACGATTAAATAGCTATCATCTATCCACAATCCGACAAATGAGAAAAAAATGTTTCTTACAACGTGAACCGTTTACAATGTACCCGAGCTCGATCGTTCGCATCCCCGCGCTTTGTATCCGGACACCGTAATATCGGGAAGAGGATATTATCTTCATCAAGATAATTGTAATTAACTAAGCTCTGCCTCGCCGCGTCTCGTATGCTCAAACGAACTTTCTTTCTTGTGAATACTTTCAATCCGGTACGCGGCAATTTCCATTTCCCGGCTGCGAATAATTAAATAAAAATCGCAAGGAGCTTTTTAAATAAATACGACGGTTGGATTAACTTCCTCAGAAGTTACGTATCGACCCGACCACTAGCGTGAGATAGAGTTGACAAATCACATCAATCAGTATAAGAAGCCAGGTAGAAGGTCACACATCCTACATTCTGCTTTTGGTGTAAAATGTTTTTAGGACACATGTTTGTTATTTTCCTTTAAATTATTTAAAATCTTGAATGGGTCAAAGAGCATGTAATAATAATTCTTTATGTTAAGTATTATAATGAACTAAAGCTAAATCTATTTTACAATTTTTTTTATTTTTTGAAAGAAATTTTCAACGTTCGTGAAAAGGGGCGACTCCCCGAAACAACTATTCGCACTACGCTCGCTCGCAGTCGTTGGGTGCAACAAGTTTTTTTTTATCTTAGGCGCACATCCGCGTCTGCGCCGGTTTTTGCGCCGCCTGCGCGCGTTGTTTTTCTGCGCGATCTCGATTGATGAACGTCTGGCCGGCGGCCGCCGCCCGTCGCCGCCGGCTCTGTTTACGAGCCGCTTATAATCCGCTCTATTACGAAACGCCGCGTAACCCGGTAGCGGCTGACGTATGCGACAACACGTTCTTTGTACTGCACCGTACTAGACGATCATTCGTTACACGGCCACGTAGATAATTTAATTTGCGCATACCGAATAGCGTCCGCTAGTGTAGTGATAATTGGTGGCTTTGTATGGGCCAGCAGGGTACGGCCGGCCAGACAGACGGCCTCCGGCGTCTAGACACTAGACGGGCCGTTGCGATTTGCGAGATCACGTTTCGGCCGGCCGAACATGCTAAGTGCACGTCTGGCCGCATACATGAGGTCATGGATCGCAGAAAGCAATACAGGATGTGTCAGTCGCACGCACTCGAGTGCTTTCTTTAACACCGCACGTTACGATAAATTATTACTTAAAAATGTAACATTTTTTTCGCATTTAAAAAAGCTCTTAGCGACCTGACTTTGAATTGTTTTTGAATCATTGAGCTATTCAGTCTTTATTTCCTAAATTAAAAAGTAACCATTGGCATCTTATAAAACATACCTTGGAAAATCTCGAACGCTTATGAGTCACCATCCGACCAAGTGGCGAGATAACCAAATAAAAACAGCAGAAATCAATGGATTCAAAGGGTTGGAAACAAATCAATCAATTTACGACAAGTCGGAAAGTCCCGGCAATGGTCCAGAATGGATGGAACATAACAACGAATCCATTTAATGGATCACAGACCCACACTACGTGGATCGGTAAAACCTAAAATATCGCCCTCATATTGACACATTTTTTGTCGTATGAATTAATATTGAAATTTGATACAAAAGTCGTCCATTAACATTGACACATAAAGCTGTCGATAAATCAAAGTATATATAAACGAGAACTTCACGAGTATATGATCAGTTTGATGTCGTTTATTAACGTTTGGTCTGCGAGGAGGCAGAAAGCTTTAATACATATTTATAACGAGCACGCCTCGCTAAATAGAATCTAATTAGCCCCAGCGTATTGGTTAGACGGCGGCGAGTGAGTGTTGGCGCACGCCTCGAGTTACAAAGTTACTGTGTAAGTTAATGTCACTTTCGCCACGCCACCTATCTGTTACACTCAGTTTTTATAAATGCGCTAACGTTGCGCCCACTAGCTAAAGAATTAGCATTTGTATTTTAGACGCAAACTTTATCAATGGTATAGCCAGCCAGCAGTTGCAAGAATGCACCAGTTCGAACGTGGGTTAACAATAGCGATGTGAAGGGTCTCGTTGCTATATGGTACAAAGTTGGTACATTGATGCTTTAAATAAACGAAGACAACGGTGTAGGACCCAACGCTTGTCATGTTGGTCAACTTCAATACATCTGCCGATGTGCTGAAGGAGTTCAGACAACTTGAATTATCTTCCTGTGGCAGCGTGAGAGCTTTCATATTTTATTATTGACTTAAAATTAATTTCATCCTAGCAAAGATTAAAAGAATTTCCCGTGTAAAATATTAAAGTACGTTAAATAAAAGAAAAATTATTGGAAGGTACTTTCTAGAATACCAGTGTGGAAATATTTTCATACATTTTTTTTCAGGTAATGTTGGGGATGGCAAGTGTATTTGATGGGGGAAGGAATGGATAGGAAAATGAAATCTTTTTTCTGTTTATCTTTCCTCTGTCCATTAAAGGTAGGCAATGCATCTGCAACTCAGTAGCTTGTGAACCGCCTGCTCGTTTGCCACCTTCTTCTATAAAAAACAAAACTTACATGCTAACAAAATATTATCATAAATTTCATATCCATACACCTGCGTTTAGATGAAATGAATGAATGCACTTTAAATGACGTTCTGCATCTTGTTAGAATTGTATATCGCGTTAGAACCGTGGGGATATTACTTGACCAAGGCCGGCCCACTTCTCTATACGCACTTATACTAACCAAATTGGTGAAGATGGCAAACGAGCTAGCGGTATACCCAATATTAAGTGACCGCTACCCATAGACATAGCCTACCTTTAATAGACATAGGAGGTGATAAATAGAAGAAAGGATATTTCCTCCTTCTATCCATCCCTTCCCCCGTTAAATCCTTTCCTTATAGAAAAGAATAGGAAGGGAAAAAGAACTAGTATTTAGGCCTCCGGCACCTCACTCATCAGACGAAACGCAGATAGACTTCTACTTCACGCCTGTCGTCTGTGAGGCATAAATGCTTTTCTAATTACAAGTCGTCGTTCAGCCTTTTCTGTCCTTATTACACAGATCAATAAATACTATTATACATAATGATAGTACAATTGAAAAGAAACATGGCTTTTCGTAGAAATAAATAGAGATTTTAATTCACAACTATTTAAATCGCCACTCAAACGTCACCATTGTTTCTAAGCACTACTCGTACTGCGACGAGAAGATTTTTTAATGTGCATGGAATACAATGAGAGGTTAAGTGTCAGACAAAATGAAGTGGTTTCGTTCGATGATTGTTTACAATGAACATCGTGGTATTGGTTGATGTGAGTTCACCACTACACGACACTTCATTTAATTTAAATACCAATCATCTCTTGACAGACCTATTGTCTCTCAGACAGACACTATTTGCAACTTAAATAAACACCCGTCATTTTTTCCTTAATTTAATCTCTACTTTTTCAATTTAAGTAATTTCTGATATCAATCTAAAACACCTGCAGTATTTTATGTGTGAAATTAGATCTTAAAACTTAAAAAAAAGCTTTTTTGTTTTTATGCGTTTTAATTTCCTTCCTTTTAAGAGAGGAGTTGAGTTTATACAATTTCACCTAAAGTATCCGTCATGCATGAGATACGCAAGTGGAAGGCTCAAGAGTGTGAGTGTGAGGACAGCACCTTCCTCCAGCGTGTAAAACCTACTACGTTCACCAACCACCAAAGGGCACGATAGACTTATAAAGATAGAACATTAACTCGTAAGCCATATCCAGCACTGACCGTGTGAAACATTCTGACATCCGTAGCGAGTACGGAATCTCGAATGTCTGTGTACATAGCTAACAAAACACATAGGCCTAGAGCACAGACTACATAAAGAGGTTTGATTGCTCAATGCTCGGATGTCTAGGATAATGACGCCGGTGACAAATTATATCAATAAAACGTTATTGAATAGAATACGTACAAAAAGGAAAATTTCTACGTTAAATTACTTACTGGAACTACTTATAATGTTTATCCAATTTCTATTCAATGTAAAAAGTAAATCGCTTAATAACGTGAAAATATTGTTGCCATGCGAAATATTGTGTAACACAGTAATTGAAAAGCGAATATTATATTATATAAAGATTTATTGTGTGTCGTTTCTGTCTAATATAATGGATACAATAAACATGCTTTAATTGCTATGAAATACTAATAGTTGTCGGATCAAACCCTTCCAAGGTAATAAAACAAGCAATAATAAGAGAATTGCAAAAAAAAAACTGAAAAATCTAATATATAGAAATCATCCGGGACGACAGAGGTGAAAAAAAGAAAAAAAATCCGAAGTCGGTTTTTTTTTTGTTACCGCAGCTGACGTTACGTTACTCTGGCATTGTTCTCGGCGTAGTTTAAGGACATACCCGGGTTTAAAACTAACACCGTTCACGTTACAATTTGGACATTTGATTTAGGATAGGCTTGCTCCTCATCACTACTAATACCTAAGAAGCTCGATGAAAAACGGACCTGCAAGTTATCTTTATACACAGGCGTACACATAGAGAAGAATAGTATATCTTCAACCATAATGGGTTAAAGATCGTTAGTAAATTACTGAACATCCGAAAGCCACATATTATAAAATGTAAATTGTATCATAGTTAAAGCATAACGTTAACCGTTGACTTCATTGAGTAAGACACTCAAACATCTAAAGGCATCCTACAAACCTACGTAGGCGTCGCTTACAATTGGGAGTTTGCGGTGTAAACGTTTTTAGAAACAGGTTAAAATGACCCAAGCGACTTCATCCGCTTATTTATCTCAAGATATCTTGGCGTAGATGTATCAATGGATACAACCGCGTGCAGTCCGCTACTTAAAGCGTAATCCTTAAAAACCCGAGTTCCGTCGTCGGTCAGTTCAACTGCCTATCCCCACTGTATCAAAAGTACTTCCGCCGCTTAACATACACTCCCTTTAAAATATTCACACAACAAAGATCGGGAGTGAATCAGGAAGCCTAGCCTATCCTAACCTAGCCACGTCCAAAAATTTTATAATGTAATTGTAGTTCCTAGTAGTATTTATTTTAAATGTATTTTAATCTGTAAATATATATTAAAAACGTATTAGTTTTAAGAATGATAAATTATAGTTAATGAAAAAATAAAGATGCTCCGGCCACCAAGCTAGGGGTGAAGGTGAAGCAAGAGGGCGGCATAGCGC
>DWTW01002808.1:0-10609 GCA_018246275.1 Papilio slateri
AGAACTAAAGTAGACGACATAGTTCTTAAAGTCAGTAGGCTGAAGTGGCAATGGGCCGGTCACATTTGTCGAGCTAGGGACGTCAGATGGGGGAGGAAAATCTTGGAATGGAGGCCACGGATAGGAACCAGAAGTGTGGGGCGCCCTCCATCCAGATGGTCCGATGACCTGGTGAGGACGGCAGGAAATCGCTGGATGCGGGAAGCGGAGGATGGCATCGGGGAAGACCTATGACCAGCAGTAGACTGATATAGGCTGATCATGACGATGATGATGAATGAAGCTTAACAATCAAATTTTCATAAGAATTTAACAAACAAAACTATATACTACATACAAAACAAAAAAGATCTTCTATGATTTTTTACTGAAGTTTTAATGTTATTATTATCTCCTTGAACAAAACTAAAAATAATAATCAACTAATACTTCTACAATAAATAAACTATAAATAATAATTTTATATGAAAGTTAACAGTTAACAATTTAAGCAAACAAAAATAAAATTAAGTGTTTTACTTCAATAAAGTTAAAAAATTTAATTGTCATTAGAACTTCACAAAATTTTAATGTAATTGAAATTAACAAAATTGAATTCTTTCATTAAACTTTTCTCAGTCTTTAGATATATTTTTAATATTTAGATAATCAAATTAAAATCATATTCTTCTATTGTAGACCATTAAATAGTCTACCTCCACCTACCAAATTAAGGCCAGTACATTCTTTTACACACGCCTGTAAAGGAAATTCATTTCAGCCTCATTTTATGCTTGACTTGGGTGACTTCAATGCTCATTCCAGAGCTTGTGCGTCCATCCAGACAACGCGAAGAGAACATATCCGAGTATTTTTCTGAAATTTAATCAGCTTTATTAATAAACACAAAACACTGTACAAGTATATACGATATTCAACGTTTACTTTTCGTTTATAAATTTTGTTTATTTTAGTTTATTACGGATTACCACACAATTAAGATAATTTCCCAGTAACACTTCTAATATCCCTAAAAATTCTATAACCTGATAAAATTCAAAAACATTAAAAATTACGGACAAGCTTAGTAAACTTTAAGAATACTATATAAATTGGTTGATTAATACTACTGCTTACGTATACAAATAACAAATATAAACATTTTTCCTATTTTTTGGCTGTTCGGGCACTATATATCATTTAATTGTACACGATTAATTTAACTAGAAATCGTACTTACGAATGAGAGTTTATATTTTCTGATATCCGCTCACTACGGCTTTTACGGTCTAATTAATAACATATCACCATGTTTTTAATAACCAGTGTTATATGACACTCAATTTGGAATACAGAAATCAGTGTTAAACCAGCATAATTCACACATAATTACGAAATTTATGAAAAGAACTGATGCTGTTGGTCACGAACGTAAATTGTTGCCAACAAAAAAGTGAAACTCAGCAAGCATAAAAATTTTTACCTTCGTCTTTTTCATTTCTATCAGAGTTTGTATATTGCGATCTCGTTCATTTGCTTGGCAAATCGAGTTTATACTTGATCCTAGATCGCATCGCTCGACTGCGCTTTTAAATTCTTATCGTTTTTCGTAGAGTTGTCTATCTTGACATTTTTGCCTCTTTTACGCATAGTGCATAGTAATCTATGCTAATTTACTCCGTTCCTAACTTTCATAGCGAGATATTAAAAATCCGAAAACCTTAAACGAGTAAAAGTATTAAATACAAAGTATCAAGTACAAAAGTATCGGTATCGAAAGGAAAAGTACTCGATACCACAAAGTATCGATACCACTTTTCATATCCCTACTTAAATCCGTTTGGTTGGTATTAATGGGCACTGACACCGTAAAGACCGTAATTGACTTAAATTAATTTCGTTTTACTCTGTGTATATATATATTGTCTATCTGCTGAATCTGTATTTGTTTCGGTGTGTCGGTGCATTTAAGTACATCATATTGAATACTTGAATACATACGCCAGCGTGGAAAGCTACAAAGAGTTAAACTTATCTATTTTAGATTAGATTTGCAGAACGTGTTATTTTCTGCAAAAATGTTTTCATCTCCATTAAAGGTGATCACCACGTCACTGTTACTACTAATTTGGTTTAACCACTACGTAAAGGGTAAGTTTTAAATACATACTAAACAAAGTGTCGTTGTGGTTACAACTTTAATTCGTATTATTAATTTGATGTTTATGTACGGTATTTAATTTTAATATTTTACTAATTAAATCGCTAAACTATTCATATCTTAAAAATTAATACGCGAATTTGCTCTATTTCTGCAGAAAATCACTTTCCAGTATTATGAAATGACTTCTTTAAATTGATACAGTAATTTAACATAATGTAGTTTTTTCACATGATTGACAAATGATTGGTGAGCTGGTCACTTAATTTGGAGACATGGAACGAAACATGCAGGCCGGACTGTCGACATAGACGGTTTCAATTAGGCTTTTGTGAAAAGTGGGTTCTAGTACTTTAAGCTTACTCTAGTGACAGAACTGTAAAAACTATTTTGTAGCATAAATTTTTTTTATATTGCCATCTGCAATGTTTGTAAAACAAATATGTAGTAGGTTACTAGAGTATTGTCTTATTATTTGGAACTTTTTAACACTATTAAATAATGCAGGAAATAATATGAGAGAGAATGTGTCCATGAAAGCATGCCTGGCAATACACAATGCTGTACCAATGTATGGAAGTGAGAGCTGGGTTTGGCAGGAAAGGCATCCTAGTAGAGTTAATGCTGTTAAGATGTGATTCTTAAGAAGAATGTTAAGTGTGATTTTGCTTGATAGGATTAAAAATAGTGAGATAAAAGAAAAGTGGATGTTGTGACTAAAATTAAGAAAGTTATGTTTCTGTTGTAGAAAGGATGAATAAAAGACAAATCTATGTTGAAAAAGTGAGTGGCAGTGTTGACTCCCTGCCAATCTCGTCTCTGTCCCAGGAGAACTTATATTAATCAGATTAGTGACATACTATAAAAACATGTAAGGACTATTTTCCTGTCCTTTTCCCCCTTTATAAAGTTGCTTCCCACTGTCTGTCCCTATGTATGCTTAGATCTTTAAAACTACACAACGGATTTTGATGCAGTTTTTTTAATAGATAGAGTGATTCAAGAGGAAGGTTTATATGTATAGTACATGTATAATATTGTGGAGAAATACTGATAATTTTACAGGTTTCTAATGTGATGGCATAAATAAAAACATTTTTTGTGCTTACATTGTAAACACTGGCTGAACCCTACGAGACAGATCAAAATAATGGACTACAGTATTATACACCAGAAGGTCTACAAAAAGTCAGCGATCATATATGTCTTTCTCTTAGGGATAACCCCCAACAACCATTTATTATCCTTAATTTTTTACGAGAAACAAGAAATAATGGCTTAATTGTGATTTCAAGCAATACAGCATTAATCCTTATCGACTTAATCCTTATACCTTAAACACATTGTGCAATTAATATAGATCAAAATGGCCCTTTACAGTATGTTATATAAATGATATTTTCGAAGATATTACAGATTTAAAATGCAGGGATATAGGTTGCGGTTGCGACGGTACCGGCCGGGTCTATAAATAGCGCGTTGAAAGCCTACTGGCAGAGTACCTTTCTTATGGTAAAAAAGGTAGTTTGCCATTGAATACCACATTTGCTTCTACCAGTTGTCAAAATGGTTAGTGAACAGACCTTAAGGGCATACTACTCAGTAAAAAAGACTTATTCAACTTTTAGATATTGTGATATCTAAGAAACGGTTATTCTTAAAGAAAAAGGCAGAGACAATTTTTGTAAATAACTGAGTGTAAACAACTTTTGACTATTTTTATGATCAAACTTACTGTTTACCAGAAAAATGCCAAATGTTTTGAAATATACCAGAATGTTTGAACTTTAACCTTGATTTTATTTTTAAGCAACAGTGGGATCAATTAGTACTTTTAATATTTTATTTGTAATAGTTTTCCACGATCTGTACCAATTTTTAGCTTTATGCAAATCAGTGCAAACTGAAATGTCTATTATGACTGGATTATATGATGACTTTTGATATCTGACAAGGTTTAGGAACCATCTAAACTATCTGATAACTGAGACAACATATTATACTTATACTATAACATGAGTTAAATTATAATGCATATTAATTTAAGGGTGACTGACAGAGGATTGCAACTGTACTATCTCACAATGACAACATGCCAATTCCAAATTAAATATATTAAAAAGTGAGCTTTATACTTTAACGAATTTGAGGTGCAATTTTGTACATCTTTGCTATCTGATATACTTCAAAATTATCGTGATCCAAACTACATAGTTGGAGATCGGATTTATCTTTTTTTTATGGAGATGGTGGCAAACGAGCACGCAGTTCACCTGACGTAATAAGTGTCCGCTACCCATAGGCATCCGCAACAAGCAAAAGAGTTGCAGATGCGTCGCCTACCTTTAATGGATAGGAGAGGAGATAGTCAGGAAAAAGTGTACTTCCTTATTCTATTCTTCCCTCCCTGTCCAATCTGACTGAAATCAATCGATCGTTTGTAAAACTTTAACGAGTCTACAGCTTTGGTGTTGCTGTTAAAAATTAAAATTTCTACACATTTACTTATAATTTCGTTTCAAATCTCAAATATTTTTATTCATTAATATATTTTTTTCAAATATAACCGGTTACATAATGCAAACCACAGGGATATGCAAGAATTACGGTATACGTTTTATTTATTTACAATTACAATTGGTCAATTAAAAATTAGTGTTGCCACTATTGAAATCAAATTTCTACACAAGTATTTTACCAGTACTAGGATTATAGAAGAATTATTAAAGATATGTAATATAGAATTGATATATATTTTACGTAGTTTATTCAATTGGATTAACATCTTTTGATGGTACAGTAATTTAAATTGATATCAATTTTTTTTTCACAGAACTCTTAACCTACTACCAATATTCAGGATCCCTACAAATGCTACTTTTAACCTGCACTTAATACAGGTGAAAATACATTGATTAAAAATTATATTTAACAGATTTTAGTTTATTTTGATATACTTAGGAGCTATCACAAATCCTACCCTTAGTATGATAGAGAGATATGCCACTAGCAACACTGAATGAGTTTTATAAGAGCCTATCAACATTTACTTTAAGGAAATTAAGTATTTTATATAGGATACTACTGTGCTATGAAAGATTTTTTTATTGATAATTTAAAATAAAGTTTTGTTTATACGATTATAAGTTTTTTAAGAAAATATCTTGAAATTAACTTAAAATGTAAACTTCGCTATAAAGAAAATGTGGCTCGAAAAATTAAGAAATTAAATTAAATTTATGTCTAAAACATATTGGCCTTTTCTTCTGGTCTCATATTGTTAGAAAGAGAGAGAGAGAGGAATATATTTACAACGTGATGAATACTCCTTATTCAAGTGTTGCTTACTTTTACTAAAATAAAACAATCACAAAATAATTTCCTACACATTCATAAGCGTAAAAAATAAATTCACAAAATTACACTTATTTTATAGGCTAAGGTAGTACGCTTGTAAACATTATTGAAAAAAAAAACTAATTAAAAAACCACTGAAACAAGTCTTGGAATAATTTATAAGTTTAAATTTTTTAAATAGTTTTTTTTTAAAGTCATGTTTACAAATCAATAAATCATAGACAAATAGATTCATTAAATGTTAAAAAATACATTAAAAAATAAATGTGATGAGGTTTCCGTAAGAATGGTAACACCATCCTATCTAACACAACTGTCATGACGTGACATGAGAAGCAATAAATACAATAAAAACTAACACCACACTATTGGACAAAATAAAACACCTAAAAGCGAATAGGAATATCTATTTTGCCATCGTAAATCGAAAATGGCGGTCTATTGGAGCGAGCTTCGTCCTCACATCTACAATTGTCACTAAACTGACAGCCGTCACCGTTACCTCGCATAACAATCTCATTTTTGCCAACTTTATATAAGACCTCATTAAATTTAAAGCCAGTATTACGTGTGACGCTTCGACATGTCCTGTCGGAGTGACAGTTGACAGTTGTGTCACAGTGGCGCCATCCGTTAGCGGTGTGACATGTGGGGTGACAGTTGACAGGTTCACGGTCGCGCGCCGCGGGACGGCTGTCACTTTGACAGGGGTCGCAGTGACACAGTCGCCCCGCGCCTACTGTTCCTTCCTCTGCGTCTCGTGTCATACGAAATCCATGGCATCGTGGGCCTTCGTCGAGAACTTTCCATACGACCGCTTCTTGATCGTGCGCTCGATCAGTTTCTTCACCTCGCTCACTATGAACACGCTCGACGTCAGACAGACAAGGAATATGAGATCTGAAAATACAATTAACGAAATGAGTTGGGTCGCCTAAGGAGCTTAAAATATGATAAGATAGAATTGAAAGGACTAGGATTAGTCTTTATGAGATGAAAGCTGCTTATAAAGAAGTACGTACCATGACCGGTGAGCGCTTCGGTCTGGAACACTCGCTGCAGCGGCGGGAAGAACACCACCAACATCTGGCCCACCAAGCTCAGCGTCACCGCCACCAGGAACATTCTAGAAAAAAAATATGCATCCACCTTTATTATGCTTAATAAAAACACATAAATCTTCCAAATAATTACACTGGACGATAGATTTATACCCTAATAATGTAATAACAAGCTATTCCGTGCGTCTGTATACCAGGATATGCGTTAGCTTTTTTTAAAAAATCAATAAACTACCGATTCATTTGCGTCTGAACTCGGAGAAATATTTTCTAAGTCCATTTGCGAAAGTAAAATAGCAATAAACAATGGTTGACCAACTTACTAAATACAGACTTGTGTAACATTATGTAAATTTAAATACACCCTAATTTATATCATAAACATTAAATTCGTACGATCGTCACGCATTAACATCTTAATGCCTTAACCGATCACTACGAAGTCTTGCAAACAGATTGTAAGATATACAGAGAAATACATAGGATACCTTTTATCAAGAGAGAAAAATCTTCACGAAGGATAAAAATATAACGTAATATCGGTTGCCATTTTTATATGATTATTTTTTGATAATAATAATTTGATGATTATTATTTTTCCAGTGAGAAAAATGACAAACGAATGCGTGCGAAGCCGCGGGCAACAGCTAGTAATCGTATAATGTAGACCTATAATGCAGCTATCTAAACAGATAATGGACTCACTTATTGGAGAAGAGTCCGACTTGGAAGATGGACTTGGTCTGCGAACGGCACGAGAGCGCGTTGAACATGTCGAAGAGCACGAAGCAGGTGAACGTCATGGTGGTGTCGCGCGGGGTGATCGTGTTGTCAGACATCTGTCGAGAACATAAGAGACGGCGATAAATCAAAGACATCGTTACCCAACCTGTAGATATCAACATTCAAACGACAACGTCAGGAGGTAGTTTTGTTTTCATTATCATCGATTAAAAGACTAAAAGACACTGGCGTGACAAGCAATAAATAAATCGATTGAATGAATGAATAAATAAATAAATGTATGTTTTTTATGGAAGAAGGAAAATGCATTAATATTTGTAGCGATCACATGAATTGCGGATGCGTTGCTGCTGATGGTAATTTTCTCTCTGTCCTACACAAAATGATTGAATGATTGAAGGGACGGATTAATTAATGAGCGAGCGAATGATTGAATGCATGAATGAATGAATTTTCCATCATTGAAAGTGACCAGCGTGGTATATTACCTCTCTATTGAAGACCCAGAGCGTGCCGGCTATGATAATGGCGGCAGACAGGAGCACGGAGAGCAGCAGGCCGCGCGAGATGATGCGGCGCGTGGTGTCGCGCGGCCGCCGCCTCAGCACCTCGTGGTCCACCGGCTCCACGCCCAAAGACTGCGCAGGCGGACCTGGGGATAGGGGAAACGAAAATATAAGTAAATTTGCGACAACCTACCCATATATGATATACGAAATATCGTGCTGTTTGTCGGTAAGATGTTTCATTAAAAAAAAAGAAGATTTAGAGAAAATCCATTAAAGGATCTTAATAAACACTAACTTATCTAAATTAGTTAATTAGTAATAGTTTGTTCTTCTGACAGGAAGGAACTTTAGTTCTCTCAGCACGCAGGCCTAGAGGGCACCACCGGTGCGTTCTGCTAGTGATACCGGAGCCCGTCGTACTCGACACCGAGAGGGTTTTAGTTAGTACAATCCCCCAAACCCCCCCCCCCCCCCCCCCCAATACAAAAAGGTATGTAAACATGTAAGTAACTTAAATCTCACCGTCCATGATAATGTTGATCCAGAGTATCTGCATGGCGTTGAGCGGGTTGGGGATGCCCATGAGGGTGGCGAGCGCGATCAGCGACAGCGCCGCGATCGACGTCGACAGCTGGAACCGCACGAAGTTGCGGATGTTGTAGAATATGCATTTGCCCTCCTCTATCGCTGAACTGAAAGTTTATTATCAATACACTGATTAGAAATGTAATAAAAAAAAACAGAATAATTTAGAAAATCTAAGCATTCCAGGAACCCAGAGAGGTCGACTGAGATTAATGGATTTCCATTTAGCACAATACTGGCACACCTCTCGCTTATTCTACATCCATACATCTGCTCGCGTATGTGCCCATTTGCACGTGCATGCATTGTTGCGTGCGCGTGCATATTTGCATGTGGGTGCGTAGTAGCGAGTGCCTATCTACTTGTCGAGCTAGTGACGTCACATGGGGAGGAAAATCTTGGAATAGAGGTCACGGATGGGGACCAGAAGTGTGAGGGGACACGAAGTCATCGGTCCACCTGGAAGAAGGACCGATGACTTCGTGAGGAAGTCGGTGGAAGTGGATGGATGAAAGCATTGGAGAATACCTATGTCCAGCAATGGAGTGATACAGGCTGGTGATGAAGACCTAATTGCGTGTATGCAAGCACATGTTGGTACTTACATAATGGTGGAGAAGTCATCGTCAACTAGGATCATGTCGGCGGCCTCCTTGCAGACGTCGGTGCCGTTGCGGCCCATCGCTATGCCGATGTCGGCGCGTTTCAACGCGACCCCGTCGTTCACACCATCCCCTGAAATGAGAAGACATTTCATAAATATATTAACAGTAAGGACATCGTTTGTTCAGCTCGCGTCTGCATACTTTTTGCCAGACTGACAGGAGGGATATGTTTTTCGCGGGTATTTATGTATGTACGACCATTCCATTGTGACCTCTTATGGTCTAAAAGTGAGATGTCATTAGATTCGTATTCTTCCCCGTAAGGGCATAGGAGCACGGTCACTAGGCCTCATTATTTTTTTTAAAGCAACTATTGCTTGTTCGCTTTTACAGTCCTCTCCCTTGATAAGGATTGACTTGACATTTTCATGGACAACCCTGTACTTATGCAACGGTCATTTCTTTCTCAAGTTTTTGAGAATATATTTAATTCATATATACATTTTTGATGACGTACAGCGTTGATCTTTAACACTGTACGTTATACATACATACTACTAAAACATTGTTTTAAATAAGCTGACCTCAGATATTTCATATGTTTTTCTTCGTCTTGTCCTTCTATCTTGTGTGCCATAGACGTTATCGATGCATCAGTTACTTTAATGATCATAAACAGAAGTTTTTTTTTATAGAAAAAAAAACGTGGCAAACGAGCAAGCTGTTCAGCCAATATTAAGTAACCGCAACCCATGGGCATCTACAATAAGGAAATGTGTTGCAGATGCGTCTATGGATAAAACAGAAAAAGGATATTTCCTTTTCCTATCCATCCCCTCCCCCGTCAAATCCTCTTTCCCTACCGATCCCTTCCTGTGTAGTAATGGATAGGAAGGGGAAAAGGTCTAGAGTTGGGTTTCCGGCACCTCACTCATCAGACGAAACGCAGAATACTTCTTCACGCCTGTCTTCCGTGAGGTCGTGGTATTCACCGGCCGAGCCGACCCATTCGTACAACAGATGTTGTTACGAAATCTATCACTGTTAAAAGTTGTAATGGTGAAAGCCGTCAAATTTACCTGTCATGCCAACAATGTTGCCGCGCCTCTGCAGCGACTTGACTATAGAGAGTTTGTGCTTCGGAGTCACGCGGTAAAATACGCTCACCTATGAAAAATAAAACATTTAGAAGACACGAATACGCATAGATGGCTGATTTTCAAACTCTTTCCAACACTATACAGTTTATAGGAACGCGATATAATTTCAAGACCTAAGCTTACAAACGTGTAAAGTTTGTAATCAAAGGATACATCTCTCTTTTTCATAGAAGAAGGTGACAAACGAGCTTAGAGTACACCCGATATAAAGTGACCGCCACCCATAAGCATCTGCAACAAACGAATGAGTTGTACATGCCTTTAATGGAAGGAGGATAAATAGAAAAAAGGATATTTTCTCTCTCTATTCATCCCCTCCCCCGTTAAATACTCTTCTTCTTAGAAATCCTTTCCTTATTAGAAAATAATAGGAAGGGAAAAAGGACTAGTATTCAGACCTCTGGCACCTCACTCATCAAACGAAAGTCAGAAAGACTACTACTTCGCG
>DWTW01002809.1:0-10609 GCA_018246275.1 Papilio slateri
CCGGTGAAATACCACGACCTCACAGAAGACAGGCGTGAAGTAGAAGTATTCAGCGTTTCGTCTGATGAGTGAGGTGCCGGAGGCCTAATTTCAGTCCAAAAAAATCGTTATAAGCTATTTCAACATCTAATCCCGGAGTCTGCAAGTAGTTTCAAGGGAGGTCCAGAACGTATGAAAATGGGGCGAGTTATAAGACGATATTCTTTAAATTAATATTTAATAATATTTGGCGGTCCGAGTTTCGATCTTCCGGCCTAGACTGCCGACCCCCGATCTAGTTTATCATGTTCCGAACCAACTAGTGAAGGTTACTACTTATATGACTTATATTACGTGTATGAAATGCATTAACAGTATTTATTCGGTATTTCAAGAAGATACCAACTATTGTCAATTAAAATAAGTGAATGTAAAAAGTGAACGTAAAGAAAATTAATGTTTGTTTACAGTAAAAGCGCGTCAAATTTATTATAAGCGTATATTAATCGAATTGTGTTATGTAAATAAATGTCTACGCGGCGTACGGTTCTGGCGATACGCACCCAAAAATACCGAAGCGTGCGCAGACAATATCAATTATTCATACTAATAGCGCTAATTTATCTGCCACTGGTGGAATTTAAATCTTTCTCGCGAAATTTCTAACTGGACAATATTTTTTTCAACATAAAAGCGTGGATGTTTCGTTTGGATTTTTAAGTTCATTAGTGCTCTTTAATACTTCACAGAATTACCATCGCGACAATGCTCAATTATAATTAAAATATAAACGCGTTAATACTAATTAACGTACGTAATTAACTTGATTAATGTAAAAAATACTCAATATTTATAACAACAGTGGTTCTCCGTAGCGGCGATAGCCAGTGTAAAATGGACTGGCTCGGGGAAGTATCACGAGGCCACAGAAGACTAGCATGAAAAGCTCTGAAGATATAATGAAATAGAAATCTTCACAGACGACATCAACACCTTAAAAGTAGCAAGTAGTTATTACATTCTATAAACCCGTAACGTTTACCTGTTATTCGGTCCATGAACTTAACGATCCCGAAAGCTTCTACTGCCAACAAATCGTAGAATAAATAAAACGTTTGGGTATGTATATATCATATAAGTTAAATATCAGATAATATTTGAATAATCTCTCTTATTCATCATCGACGAGACAGTTGAATTCGCGTCTGTTTGCGCCGCGTCGCCTAATAAATGTAACTAATCAATAACCCGTGAATAAACAGTAAATAACTGTTTGCAGTCATTATTTTGGTTAAACGCTAACAGATCCGGCCGTTGACCCGGTCCGGTCATTAGTCATCTCTAAGCGTCAGTTAAGTAAGGTAGCTTAACCTTGGGACGCGGACAGAAGGTGAGCCGTAGCTTATGGTGTCTACTTTGTTGACAAGTAATGCTATAAGCCCGACTGACAGAAGGGTAATGTTTTTCGCTCGTATGTATTTATGTATGCAGATATTTTTTATTAAAGAAGGTGGCATGAGCTAGCGGTATAGCTACGCATTGTTGCATCTGCAACAAGCTTATGAGTTACAAATGCGTTGCCTACCTTTAACGGACAGAGGAGGAGATAAACAGAAAAAAGGATCTTTCCTATTCCTAATTCCCACTTCCGTCAAATCCTCTTCCCTTTCCCATGCGTTCCTTGTTAGAAAAGGATAGAAAGGGGAAGAGGATTACGCTTAGGCTCTGGCACCTTACTCATTGTACGAAACTCAGAAATACTTCTACTTCACTTTTTGCTTTTTGTGCTTTTTTTCAACTGGACGTAAACTTTTTTTATTTAGTAGGCGTAATAATGAACTTTAAGATCTTCCACAACACCTCAAGTGATGTGGTAGTGACAGTGCTCAGTTAACGTTAGGTTGGTCGATGCTCATTCGTTCTTCATTCTACAATATAGTGTGAGTTGCTCTCTGACTCTATATACTCGTACTGTATTTATGAAGTGATGCTTTGTATATAAAAGTGAATCAAAAAAGAAAATCATTGGTTTGAGTTTCGATAGTACGCTTCTGCTAAAACAATTAATATCAAACCACTGATCGGATTTTACGATCACTATGCGGATAGTATAATAACTACACCTGGCATTTCCTGTTGCGGCACTAACGGGAGCTTTGTTTTTTCCAGGTGCATTGTAGAACGAGTCAGTGAAGATTCCCGAGTCAGGTGTTGCAACTTCTGCAATAATATTAAAAAGTAAGTTTAAAAGTATCATGTTTCATGATATTATAGTAGATAGCTAATTTAAATATTAACTACAGAGAATAGGACAGCAAAGCTTATCATCGTGAACATAGCTTACCGAACTGCAATACATTTTGTATAAGTAGAGAAAGCCTATGCCTAGGCCATGTAGGGACTAAGAACTAAGTACCTGGGAACTTTTAGTCCTCGCAGTGATAAATATATAATAAAAAATAACAATTGAAAAATGGACAGTCTAACTTAAGTCGCTTATTCACAATAAATTTGAATACGGAATCCTAGAAATACAACTTTTTACTTGTTAAGTAAAAGCCAATAAAGCAGGTTTATTATTCTTATAGGTATTATTTTATTAGTAATTCCGCGTAGGATTATTTATTACCCTCATAATCCTATCCTATTTATTACATTAATGTCTTTTATAGGTTTTATGGCTAGATTTTTTTGCTAAGTTATTCAACATGTAGTCAAATAGGATAATTTGCATATTACTTATATTATGATTCATGAGATATACAGGATTGGTTCTTCACCAACTCGTCAAAAAATGGTTGATTTTTAAACTATTTATTTGTAAGATGTTAACTGTCGGGCACATCTGCCACGTCCGCTAGTTTAAATATAAAATGATAAATAAAAAGTTTACCATTACACGAATGTTATTCGGCTTTTAAAACGTCTTCGACACTTCAATGCATTTACAAAGTTGCCTAACACTAGGATATAAATTCAAATCCAGGCTTTCTTCTTTAGCGTTTAAATATCAATTGAACGTTTTCTATTACCGTATTTATTGATAATTGTGATGCCGTCTCAGATCAATGGCGAACGGTCTCACACGGTTGTAGTGAGTAAGCTACGACGCCATGTTAAATGATATGACTATTACTGGAATCTATCAATTTGCAATGCAGCATGTATAATTAGTGAAGATTCCTTAACAAAGTGGTGGTATTATGGAACCAGTGAGCCATGAGAGTTCTTAGAACACTGATATAGATTTATTCAGTTCAACTTTTGCTGTTAATTAGCTTTCTGCTGCGAATTAGTATATCTAAGTTTTTTCTGATGTAAATTACATTTTTGAATGAAAGTAACACAAATTATTCATAAATATTCCAAGGTCATTTATACGTGGTACTTCCTAAAACTACTAAGACAGAACATACTAGAGCTATAAACAATAGGTTTTGTATGAATGGGCTCTGAATGGCCTCTACTGGACAAAAAATATGATCTTAGTGAAGAAGCAACTTTTGCTCTCGTCTCATGAGTGAGGTTTCATAATTCCCATAATAAATCTTTATAAATAATGTTTGTATGTCAGTTTCATTGTGACCTGCTGTAGAATAAACGACGAAAAAAAGATTTTGTAGAGGAGTCATTAAGTTTTTATTCTTTCCCGGAGTGTCATCTATAAATATATTATAAAGAGGATTTATTTGTTCCGGAAAAACTCAAGAACTGTCGAACCGATTTAAAAAATTATTTCACTAATAGGAAGTTTTTCTATTAGGGAGTACGCCATCCTGGCTACAGTGAGTCAGGTGTCTTGATTTAAATTAACTTCTACATGTTTCCAGTAGGTAGCAATGGTCAGTTAATGTCAAATGAGGCATTTCCACGTAGTGGAACTCTACAATATAAAAGCATCATTCTTAAATCATTCAAAACTTTTAGTTTAATTTTACATCAATGAGAGGTATAAAAACATAAATGTATTATACAACAATAATTTTGGATCACGTAAGAATCGAATGCATTAACCCAAATGCATATTAAAATAATTTAACGTGTTTACACGACAATAAATATGTATTAATTAGAATTTTATCATCTGTTATGTGTTTCTTATTGATATATTATCTGCGTGCTATAATTATACTACATCATCAAGCATTTAACTTTAAATATAATCGACAATCAATACCAAATTTGTTGACATTTATTAAAAATGTTGCCATTAATAAGAAATTATCAGCAGTGCTTCGCAATCGATTTCAATTATTGTAACAAATGCATGAGATAAATTATTGAGTGTTTCATTAGAGCTGTCTCTCAATATTCATCATCTACTCTTGTGTATTTATCACTCGATATCGCCTTTGCACAGCCCTAACAGCTAGTGAGCACTAATGCTAATTGCACGTTAGTAGATTATAGCTGTCGTTCTTAGACATAGGTGTATAGGTTTAACGTTCTGTACGTGGACTTGCGTTGTGCACAAACATCTGTTTGGAACATAACAATAAAAATACGTTTGCGCATAATACTTTTACGTTTCTTTGTATGACCGATGTTCAAGATTTTTTTTTTATTTTGTCCGAAGATTGGACAAGTTTGTTCACTTGCATGACTTATCATAGCGGAATCATTCTTTTGCTGCAAAATGCCTCTCATAGACAAAAGTTTAACATGGATAGTGTCATTTTTTATGGAAGTAGGTGACAAACGAGCAAGCGGGTTACCTGATGTTAAGTGACTGCTATACCCATAGGCATCTGCAATAAGCAAATGAGTCGCAGATGCGGATAGACAGGAAAAAGGATATTCTCTTCTCCTATTCATACCTCTCCTCCAATTCTCTTCCCCTTCCTATCCAATCTTTATTGACAAGGGAAGAGGACTGAAATTGGGCCTCCGGCACCTCACTCATCAGGCGAAGCGCAGAAGCGTACTTCTACTTCACACCTTCTCTCTCTTCTCACTCATCTGTGAGGTCATATTCTGTCATATCACTATCCAGGTTTTTAATATCAAAAACCCCGCGACGTACTTCTTCTAAGTCCAGGAGTTTCACTAGCTGACGTCGAACGCGACATTTGAAATGTTGTAACATTACCATACCTTCTTCTTGGTGGTATAAAAAGCCTCATTGGTACTGCAAAAGAAGTTATTGCAAAAAATAAGACAAGAAGGTACGTTGACACCGAATGAAGTAATTGATGAAACAAGATATGCTGTCACCAAATAAACTGATTAGCACACAATCCAATGACCGTGTGGTATGCGGTCTGCCGTTCAATCGACGTGTTAATGTCGCGATGGATTATTAACAAGCCAATTGACCGAAAACGAGGCCAGAAACAAATTACCAATTATTGTACATATTATTTTTACCGATTGCGTAACGGTATCTAAGTTTACACAAATAAACACTGACGTTATAGAAGTATTTCTTATCTATTCGGAGGTCGTATTTAAGTACACAATTATCCTATTCAATATATACTAGAATTATTCGATGCTAAAGCTACATACGTACTGCTAATAACTGTCGATAACAGGCATGAATGTTTTTGTGCATATTTATGACGATAACTTCGATATTCCATAACATTTAAAAAAATACAAATAGAAAATCTATAGACAAAACGCCTTGTTAGGCTTGTTTAACAAGGTAAAGCTCCAAGAGGATGTCTAATAAATTATTATAATGGGCGACACAAACACCATGTCATTTAGGTGGACATTAATATTTCTCGGCGCATAACTAAAAAGTAATAGAAGTTAATTTCTCCGGCGAAATTTGACCGAACCGGACCGCATAACACTAATGGTTTGGTGGTTAATGGTCAGTTCAGTCAAAGGGAAAGCCTTTGACTATATAAATGGATAATTTGCGGTCGGGAAATATGATGCCTACTTGTTTATGGTACACCAACAAAGTAGAGTGCCGCGCCGCTCGTAGATTCAGTAACTACCACTTTTTAAGCCTTTTCACATCGCATATAGGAAGTCCTAAATATATATATTTATTTAAAATTTACTTTAGTGTCCTCAAGTATCTTTTTCTACATCATTGTGTGTAAAGAGTGTAAACTCTTTGGTGATTGATGAAAATGTAAATTTTCATTACATTATAAATAATTTCCATGGAAAATACAAACATGGAAAATGCAGTAATCTTTCCTTTGAGTTCGATAACTAGTATTAGTCAGGCATTGCCTGAATTGAGGGCAAGTCTCTTTATCTATCATGCAATGCTTGCGGTACAACAGAGCTACCATACATTAACTAGTATTAAGAAACAAGTCAGATCATTAGGTACTTGTATGGGCCACAAAATATCGTCTAGTATTTAAATGAGCACACTCTCAATGAATGGCTCATTTGAATAATGATCAAAGGCCCAACCAACCTGGTCTGAACTCCCAATGTTTACCGAACGGTGGAGTTTACGTAAAAGCAACGCTGTTACTTTGTAGGACATTTAATTGGCTTCTAAAAGTCAATAGATCAGCCTTAAGCTATAGTTCAGTCTAACATATAACCATCTTATTATTACAAACTGACCAATTGCATTTGAGATATATGAAGTATTAAGTCTTGTTCCACAAATATAATATGTTATCTTTTACTCTTACTTTTATTTTTAAAAGTGTCATATATTCAACAACATATAGCGCTGTAGATAGTCGAAGCACTTCTGAATATCAGGAGGTGGAAGGTATTGGAAAAAGCTCGGGCATAAGTGTATATAGTATCTGTGGGGAGTATATTGGGAACAAAATAGATATTAATAAGTAGATAAATATTTTTCTAAGAAAATAATACCCAGTACAGCCCAACAGATAATGTTGAAATTTTGTTAACTATGTAGTTTGTAATTCGATAAATGGCGCTGTTTTCGAGATTTTTTCCTTTAAAGATTGGTGTGTAGTAATTTTTTTTTTTCGAACGTTCTGCTTCTACATTAAAATACGGTTTTTAATAGAATAAAGTGTGCTCGGGTCGACTATTTCTTTATAATAATACCATAGAGTGTTTGCCAGTTGAGTGTTCCCAACGCATAGAGTATCGATACTGAACACAATTTCGATGTTTAGTGTCGATTCTCTACGCCTGGCACGTTTGCACTACCGCCACGTAGGCACAGTCCATTAACTGACTAAAATCACACTCCATTCGAGTTCATTAACAAATTAATATAGAAAAAATAAAAAAATAATAATTATTCAGGTAATTGTCGATTTTGTAAGAAAACATTAAGAACAATCATTAGTGATATAATTTACTTGCGATGTTCGCTTCAGTATTATAAGAAACTTAACGAGGTCTGACGAGTGCGGTTGAGTCGACTGTCGGTCTTCTTGATGACGTTATTACGTAGGATCAGTTCCTTTCAACTCCACGAACCGTAGTGAAAGCAGATTAAAAAAATGTCATCCACATTCCTGACGACCATTACGTTATCTGTAAAAGGAAATGTTATCTCATCTTTCATATTAAATTAACGCTTTAACATTCTTACAGACTTTAAGAACGTTGGTACATCCTGTATGGAATGATATGCATCGATTAAAAAAAGAGTTAGAACTAATGTGTCAAGAGACTAGATTGCAATCGCACCTTCACATTAACAGAACGCCGTGTTATGCACGATCGCCTTACATTTTATTATCTTTCAGAAGAAATTAGTTTTAAAATAGATTTGTTGCTATTAGTAATTTATTAGGAACAATATTTATTACACCATAAACAAACACGTAATTTGTTTGCACGTAAAAATATTGAAAATAGAAAAAAATAAGGCTTAAATTTAGATCAATATGTCTTATATTTACACTATGAATTATTATTTACGTGTAGGTTCTGTAGAAAGAATAAGAACATATTGAGTGTTATGTTAGTTGTTTGCCTCGTCGCTTTGTGCTATGCAATATTCGAAAATATTGCAAAAAGGAAAGAAGAATATGGGGGAGAAAAATTTAGGGTTGATAAAAGTGTAAATTATCAAATCTAACTCTACAAGTATGAGTGAAAATAAAAACATAAACAAGACAAGCGTGAAGTAGAAGTAGTCTGCGTTTCGTCTAACGAGTGAGGTGCCCGAAGCCCAATTTCAGTCCACTTCCCCTTCCCATCCTTTCTTAATAAGACTAGAATTGAAAGAGGAAGAGGATTGGATGGGGGAGGTTATAAATAGGACTATTAAACGTAGGTAACGCATCTGCAACTCATTTGCAACTCATTTGCTTGTTGCGTATGCCTCGGGGCAGCGGTCACTTAACATCAGATGAACCTTTGCTCGTTTGCCACCTTCTTCCATAAAAAATAAAGCGAAGCTGCGAATAGTTAAAAAATGGTTTCTATCACAGCTTGGATTATAGTTATCTCTATGACATAAATCAACCGTCATTTTAATGCAATCCATTAAAAATAAGTTATAAATAAAACGAAAGGCTAATTGGCAATTTAATTTTTCTTACTTAACCTCTTCGCTATCGCGAATTAAATATGCTGAAGTGATTACAATCCCTAAGGCAAGTACCTAAGCTGCTTAAACTAGTAACATATCCGCTTAACCCTTCAAGAAATGTCTACTGAATTCCTAGTTTAAAAAAATCATATTCTAAGAATTAAATAAAAAGTTTTATTGGCGCCTTTTTGCATAACATATGTTTGTGTTTTGTGAAACATAATAGCTATTAATGTAAAATGCAGAATCAAAATTGACTTGGAATTCACTTGGTGAATTCGTATCACGATGATTGTAATTCCTGCATCCACAGGACTAATTCTGCTAACTTTTTTTTTATAATATTATTTTTTAACTTTATACAATATTGTTTTATTAAAATTATATTACTAATGTATAAAATTACATTTAGAATTTCATCAAATATATACAGTAAGCAATGTATACAAAATGTACATAATAGAGATAGGAAAAATATTTATTGTAAATATATAATATTAATTGTTATCTCTGTTTTATTTGTACGTAAAGTACATACTTCTAAGTAACCGCTTTATTAAGTACATTTAAATACGAGTGTTATATGCCTATAGGCAAAGTTGTGCAAAAGAGAGTTTCACGTGTAGTTGGGAAATCGCTTAGGCTTTTTAGCAGTGCAGTGAAAATTTAACGTATTGTAACTGCACCAGAGGCCGACGACTTATTAGAATTGCCTCAACAAAAGCAGGCGGACCGATCTCTATTTGTACGCGAAATACCAGGGCTGCTCAATACTTATTATTTAGCGATGCTTACGCACTCTATTGCCTTAGATTGTCAGTCGCAATGATATATTTGTGTGTTGTTATAAGACCATAGGTATATTTACCATAGTACATTTGATAATTAATTTTTGTACGAAATAATATTGACTTTGTAAGAAACACCTTGGCACATTACCTTTTGGCACATTGAAAGAAATTTACACCCTCGTCGGTCATAAACAAAATTAAGAATGTTAAATTTTAATTATATATTTGTTTCGTAGAAAAGATAATACATATAAAATTGCTTAGTCACGATATACACAAAGAGAGTAGATGATTTCCTTGTTAAAGCGCTTGACGCATTTGTGTGTTTGCGCGACTTCACTTTTTATTATCTTATTTTTTATTAGTTTTTAAACTTTGTTAGGGGTGCATAAAAATAAAATAGATATCTTATGGTTGTCACACAAAAAAAACCTTGCGGTCGATTAGCATTTATGCAGTCATTACGACGCTCTACCTTATTGCGATTTCCTTGAGTTGTGGTTAACTCAGGGTCTCTGCAAATGACTTTGAAATAACAAAGTTAAATTAAACTGACTAATTATTAGAAGTTAGAGCAAACAAGAAATCAGCTTACCTTATATTGTATGACCACCCTCGCTCATGAACAGGCATAACACTCATCGTGAAAAGTTAGGAACTATTTTCGGGAGCTAAAGGCAGGTTAGTCCTTAAGACTATTTATTTGCATTCGATCATCTTCAATGTCGATGCACCGTCTTCATTTTAAACACATGTAATGCTTAAATTAACACGGTGCTTACATAATTTAAATGATATGCTCGCATTGAAGCAGGTTTACCTCCATATCGGGCCCAAACTTGCTAGGCATATGGAATAAAACATGTTTTTGTTCGCATTTACGATGTGGAACCGATCCGATTACATGGCAAGTTCATTAAACGACCACCACTAACCAGTGTCAATCAAACCAGTCAATGATCTCGCTTTATCAATATAATAATATATTCATGGACAAATTTAGAGGATTGGAAAAAAAACCTGCAAAACAAAATATCGTGCACATTTCTGACAGTTGAAATTCGAAAAAAAAAAGTATTACAAAACTTTATTTTGTTAATAGAATTTACTAATGTTTGTAGCCAGTACGCATTCATCTCGTCTCTCTAAATTCGTCTATAAGTGTATTTATCAAGACTCAACGTCAATATTATAGTAGAAAAAAAATTGTGTGGCGTAAGAAGATAAAAATCTTTTCAAAAAATTTACCTTTCGTCTTATTCTACGTTTGTAGGAAAAACGACACTAACAATAGAAAAAAGGTATATATACTATATTTAATACATTGAAAGTTTTATTATAACGCATTATCTAGTTAAATAAAGTTTATTTAAATATCACAAATAAATAA
>DWTW01002810.1:0-10607 GCA_018246275.1 Papilio slateri
GTTGCACGAATGGGCCGGCTCGACCGGTGAAATACCACGACCTCACAGAAGACAGGCGTGAAGTAGAAGTACGCTTCACCATTTCGTCTGATGACTGAGGTGCCGGAGGCCCAATTTCAGTCCTATTCCCTTTCCCATTCTTTCCTAATAAGGATAAGATTGGAAGAGGAAGAGGATTCGATGGGGAGGGTATGCAGGGGAGAAGAAACGAAGAAGGAAACATACTTTTTCCAGTCTATCTCCTCTGTCCATTATAGGTAGGCAACGCATCTGCGACTCATTTGCTTGTTGCGGATGCCCATGGTTAGCGGTCACTTAACATCAGGTGACCCGCTTGCTACCTAATTCCATAAAAAAGTGCTTTGCTGTATCGGTCACCGTGAAATTGTTAATAAAAATTATTTCGTTAGTATACTTTCACTAGTGAAATTATAAACTGACGGAAAATTTTGAATTGAACGAATCATTGACAATCTAACGTATTTTTGTCCATAGTTGAGCTACTGTTTTACATGAATATTTTTTTGAGGTTAATGGAAATAAAACATTTGAAAAAGTAACATTTTATTTTACTTTTATGATATTTATAAGTACACACATAATATACGACATATGTCCACTTACATGTACTAGTTTAATATTAGAGATTCAACATAAACCATATATTTACTTACAAGCGATATTGTGAAAATGCATTCATTGAGCATAATTTAAACCTATCAGATCGTTAGGCTTACGAGTATAATTTGCATTCTTAAATTGGCACAATAAATTTGTAACAAAAATATAATTTCGTTTGTAAACATATGACAAAACTTTTTGCAAGACTATCCAAATATCAACTATCAATACTGTTATAACATTTAACAATACAATGACGATTTTTGTCTTTTATGAGTATTTTTGAATCTTACATCGCTTTGAAAGTATGGATCAAATAATACTGTTTGTTTAATTTGAAGCAAGAAGAATGATCACAATTAATATTCCCAAAGTGAACAACTTGTATGTAAGATTATTTAGAAAATGGTAAATACTATTCTGAATATTTGAGTTAATATCCAGTATTTTTTTCTTTCTTTCAACAACTGACAAAATTTGCATATTTAAAGAATATATTCCATTATGTGAATGAGGTTGAATCTAAAATTAAAATATAACTAAGCAACAGAATTCTTAATAATCAAGCTAAGCTCGCTTGTATATATTGTCCTGTGTGAACTATTTATTTATTGTCACAATAATCAATAATTCCTAAATGTTGTTGATTAACACAAATAAAATGGTAAATATATATACACATTGTTTTGATCATGGTAAAAATATACCATAAAAAAACCAAGAAAGTAAAGTCAAAATAATACTGCTACATTGCAAAAATACTCCAAACTTTAAGTGCTTTGATTGGTATAAAGTTACATTATACATCTAAACAGTCATTGTCTACATCAATACTATGTTTCTTCTCAAACCTAACGAGCGAGTTTTGGCAGTCTTCATGGAGAACTACAGTGGTAGCACTAACACTAGAAGGACTATGAGAGTGCGTAATATTTGTACGATTACTGTCTGCCAAATGTTCTAATTCGTGACTCTCTAAATTAGGCACTCCCGAACAAATTGAACTGACCCGTGAAATAGATTTTCGTTCTTCAGTCGCTGACTCTTTGCCCGAATTTTTTCCAAATAATTGAAGAAGGGAACAAAGAAAAAAAGTTGCATACACCCAACTGACAGACATGATTAACGCCAAAAAAGCGCCGATTTGGGAATATGGTAACAGATTTGACCGCAGTAAAAATATTCCAGCAAATCCTGTAGTTAGTGCTGCCGCTGCAGTCGGCCCAGAAGATGCAGTCAATGCATATTTCACCCTAGTAGACTTTGTGCCACTAGCATTTGTATAACTTAAAGCATAATGAAGACTAAAATCTACAGCTAACCCTGCTGATGTTGATATTGCTACACTTTCTAATACATTTAATTTCCATTCACTTAAAACTAAGATGGCTATTGTAACTGTAGAAGAAAAAACCATCGCAATCAATGCACAAATACTGATGATAAAGCTGAAGGTAGCCGGTATAAGAACTACAAATCCTAAGCTAGCAGACAATATTAAAGCCATCACAGTCCCACTTGCTAATGTCTTTTGCAAATCATAAAACTGTAGGTCTGATAAAAACCACCCATTACTCATGCCAGCAGGAGCAGACTTTAGTTCGTGTTCAGTCCAACTTTCCACTTCAAGGAAAAAATTATTCATTGCAGTGTAAGACATTGAATACGGAACAACACTTTCAAATTCTACTACAATCGCTGACACATTAGGTGGATTGGCACTTCTAAGAAATTTAGGTCCTGCCACTCCTGGCATAAAAAGTTCTCTTGGGGTTTGATATAATGATTCCATTGCTGCTAAAATGCAAAAATCAAAAACTTCTTTTGTATAAGGAAAACTTGAAGTTTCACAACATGGTGTCCTGTTTATTTTATCAATATTATCAATGCATCTTCTGCTCATGAACATTCTAAAGCTTTCAATAAAACAATTTGGCAATAGGGGACCTAAGGTGTGTTGATAAAATGGTTGGCCTTTTAATTTGCGGCAAAACTCTGCCAACCACAGCTGTGACTTAGGATCTGATATAGTAAAGTCTGTATCAAAAACTAAATGTCCAGTTGATGCAGGGTCCATGTGATTACCATTATCAATGGCTTTTACACCCCATATCCACCTTAAAGGCATTTTACTACCGATTCCCAAATCTTTACCAAATCTTTCAAATAGAAATTTGTCTCTATATTCCATGTCATATTTTTCAAATGGATGAGAAGTCTGAAATAGCTGGAACTGTCTTGTATCTGGTAATTTAAGTCCAGGGGTGTAAAAAACTACAACAATACTACAAACTCCTATAGCACCCAAAATTACTACAATACCTATGTATGATTTTGTAACAAATGCTATAATAAATCTATTCAATATAACTCTGATATCCCCTCCAATTTCATTAATAGCTTTATGGATCACACTATTCCATGGCTTTTTACTAGTTGAGTACAATTTAACATCTAATATAAATACTGATACTGGCAACCAACTTATCATAAGTAAGAAATTAACTAATACTGCAGTACCGGCAAATACACTGAAACAGTTTATAGCTGGAATGTAGCTGACATATGAGGCAAAAAATGCAACTGCCGTTGTTAATGTAGTGATAAACATTGTAACAATTGAATGCCTTAAAGTCTCTTCGAGTATTTGAATAAGGATAGTTTCACCAGCACTAGAAACATTTTTTATATCTGTGAGTTCGCTGTCCTGGGTTACCATGTTATCTCGTATAAGCTGCCTGCTTATCATATTCCATATTTTGACATAAAGGAATGCATCATCAGCCCCAATACCAATCACAACAACTATAACTAATAAATTCATGAAGGGAAAGAACTCTAAATTGAACACATAGATATATAAGAAGTATGCAACACCAAGTGTGTATGTTATAGCTATGAATAACAGTATGGTCAATACAAGAGATTTTGTATAAACCCATACACATATAAATACAAAAATTCCACCCAAACCGATCAGCCATGTATCCTGAATTATCCATAAATCAAAAAGTGCATTCTTCAATCCAAAGTCTATGGCAGGAATTTTAAGTGTATCATAAGAAAAATTTGAACTTTGTAATTTTTGATAGTATGGAAGAACAGTACTGCTGCAGGCCAGTGGAAGAAAGATCATTACATTTTGAACAAAGGTGTTATTAAACATAGGTGGAGTGAAGGCATTGCCATCTATTAGATAAAATAGCAAGTTATACACAGCATCATATTGTGAACAATATTTTGGTACCCTACATTGATTTAGTTCACATGATGCCATTAGTTTAAAATCATGGAAGTAACTGGCACATTTCTTTAAAATTACAACTGCATTGGTAACATCTTCTTTTGTTATATTTTCACAAGAAACCTTGCCAGACATTAAAGCTATATAATTTGGCACACTCCACACAGGACAACACATAGCTTCATCACGTATTGATCTTTGACATAATTTGTAATAATCTTTACCACCTATTTGAACTAGTAGAGATTGCAATTTACACAGTTTTTGAACATTTTCAAATTCCAACAAAGATGAATTTTCAGTATTAGAAACAACTAAATGGGAATATTCGGAAATGGGAGCTCCACACATACCAGTTGCATAATTGTGATGAATCTTGTCAGGAGTACGCTGCATAGCTTTTAAAGATACCCACTGTTTCCTTGTATGATTTTTCAAGACTTCTACATTTACATCTTCATATGAAACATTTTTTCCAAATCCCCAATGTACATGTCCGTTTGCTGTCGGCTTTGCAGTTGAATTATCTAAAGTTTTTTCAATGCCAGTAGATTCGTATTTTTGTTTCTTTTTTTTATTTCGACCCTTATGTTTAGTTCGTTCATGACTTATTTTTCCCTTATTCTGAATTCTGTTGTGGTAGGTATGGTTCATCCGTTTTTGATCGGCTATTTCTTTAGGGTTAACTGCGAGTCTTTTAGATGGTCTTGTTTCATCGATGAGATTTTCCCACGCAATAAAGCGATTTGCTAATGATGTTCCTCTGGTTTCGAATCCCACAATGGGATCTGAAAATGACGGCAGCTCGTGACATACCAAAGGAATCACAGTCAAAATTGTTAAAATAACAATAACTACAAACATATAAAGGTACGAGTAACGAACAATAAATCGGGCATAAAGTGTTAACATTTTCGTGTAGCGATTCCGTAGAACTCATAATTATTTCTTAAGCCATTCTTTTCGAATAATAGGAATACGTTTTATTAAAATAAAATGAAACTATGTTTACAAAACTGAAACTACATTTTTGTCAATACATCCAAAAACTCTTGCACTATGTTTTTATGGCAAGAAAAACAATGACGCATTGCTAGTTGCTACTTCTATTGTCTATTGTAATCAAAGATACAAAGATTATCTTATAGTGATCAGCTGTCTGAACTATAGACAATTAAACAATATAATGATATTACATGTAGATAAATATATATTGATTATTAGGTTATAGTCTTTGTTCCAGCTAAAACTAAAAATGCCTTGATAAAATTTATGCAGAATATATGGTTTCCCTCGTTATTGGCTCGCTATTATCGAATTTATATGCTAGCTGGTTATGTTTAGTCCGTACTCCCAGTAATATATAACATATCCACATAGTATTTTTGATACCACAGCTAGTGTCAAACTCATAGTAAAAGGATTGTCACCCTTAGTTCAGAAGTATGAAAACCAGTATTTCTTCTAATTTGATTTAATAAATATATTAAACCTGGGTTCGGCTGAGTTAAATAGATCAAGGATGGGTTTGTCTCCTTCGCTTTAAGTTATATTTCTGGATTTCTAGCTATAAAGTAGACTAAAGTAAAGTAGTTTAAGCAGACTTTGCCCTCCGAAATATTTTTACCAAATTACATTGGTAAAATGTTCAATAATATAGTTCAATCTTTTGTTTCGATAATGTCACGTGGTGAAAATTTAAACAGAGTATTAAGTCTATGAAAAATAGCGCAATATTTTACTTGTAGCAACATTTCTTTGTCTCTGACTTGTGATCACAAGACTTCTTCGTTTTGAGTTTTCTGTCAAGGCAGTAATTGGAGAAAAAAAGGCCGTCCCTTTTGGGATCTACTGGTTCAGCAGCTCCAATTGACTCACAAATCATCCAAGATGAGGTACTTCTTAACGTATTTGCTGGTACTCCTTGTGGCTATTGTCATACCGATATTTTCTATGTACTATGTGCTCAATGGAAAGGGTGAGCAAATAAGTTTCGGATGGTTCCTGGAAAACACGTCCCCATACATGTGGGGTACGTTAGGAATAGCTTTTGCAGTAGCGTTTTCTGTCGTGGGCGCGGCTATGGGGATCCATACAACGGGAGTGAGCATAGTCGGAGGAGGTGTCAAAGCTCCGCGTATCAAGACGAAGAATTTGATCTCCGTCATCTTTTGTGAAGCGGTGGCCATTTACGGTTTGATTACTGCAATCGTGCTGTCTGGAATGCTCGAGAAGTACACGGAACCCTTGACTGATTTAGCCATCAAGCAGCAGAATTGGATGGCCGGATATGTTATGTTCGGTGCCGGACTGGCCGTGGGTCTGGTGAACTTGTTCTGCGGTATCGCCGTGGGGATTGTGGGATCAGGAGCCGCCCTCTCGGATGCAGCCAATGCAGCCCTGTTTGTTAAAATCCTCATTGTGGAAATCTTTGGATCGGCTATTGGTCTCTTCGGCCTTATCGTCGGCATCTACATGACGTCAAAGGTTAAAATGGGTAACCAGTAATTCAAGAATAATACTTGAAATAAGTGTAAGTAAAATTTACTTTTTAATGTAATAATAACATAATAATAATTAATATTCATATTGTTTCTTTATAATCATATTTAAATAATGTGGTGTATTTAAATTATGATTTCATGTCATCTTAATTGCTTAAATCCAAAATTTCCTACACATCATCTCGAAGAACATCTACAGAACATCTCTCTAAGTTAAAATGGAAATAAGTTGTTCCCAAAATAGACAAAATAAATACACAGTTTATATTTTTTATTATATGAATAGGAGTTTCTAAATCTTTTATTTTAACATAAAATTACTACTTACATAAAATATAAATCTATCCAAGGAAAATTTGCTACAGAAAATAAGACTACACAAATGTCCATTTTAAACAGTTTATAGTTTCTTGGGTCTTAAAATGATTTACAGTTCTACTATGATATTTTCCAATATTTCATTTTTGCATCTATCTGTTTTTTCTATTCAGTTCAAAAGACAAAAGATTATTAGGCTGAAACTTATGTTCTTATAATATTACAATTAATAAATCCAAGTACAAAAGCAATTTCAAGTATAAATTTTATTATATTAAAAAAAAATCTTACATAACCATTATCCATACATATTACTAATCTTTCTTTTGTATGGTTTGTCTCCCCAAAATACTAAATATTTTAATTTCACATCAATTCAATCTTGCATGGTGTTCGATATCAAGGCTACTTTACTTATTTTTCAATTAGGCATTATATCAGAAATATTTGGGCATGTTTATTTTTGTAACCTTAAGACTTATAGGACAATTCAAAGTCCCTCTAGGGCTTGGAGTTGAGCATCTTAGCTCTATATGTTCCAGCATGTTTTTAGTCTGTATCCCAAGAGTCCATGTTGAAAAGAGTGAGATATCACTACCCATCATCAGACACTATTTCTTGCTTGCTTGCTATGAATTAAAAGAATGAGAGTAACAAGTAATATTTAGTTAAAAAAAATATCCAACTGACTATGATTATTGCATTTTAATTAAATACTACAGTGGAAGTATAGTGATATGGGTTTTATGTTGATGTCATATTCATATGACAATCCGAGAAAGAACATGAATCTAATGACACCTCACTCTTCAAAATCGGTCAAGCCACTTTGGCTACAGGAGGTCACAATGGAGTGGATATACATATACACCTGCGAAAAACATTATCCTTTTGGTTCAGTCGGGCAAAAAGTAAATAGTGAGAGAGAGAGTTACTATGTTGAGAATTGGTGAATAAAATCACTATTGGGTACTTAGGACATCAAAATCATATACTATTTGCTTTTTATTTTTATAATAATATCTTCCTTAACCACAATAAGTACTCAGTTTGGGGATACAAAGAGAATAGGGTTTAAAATACACACTTTCATTTTGTATGATTTTGACAGTTCTAAGTATAGATTATGTTAATCAATACTCTCAGAATATATCTAGTTCAGTAATCTCTGCAACCCTGTATGTAGTAACAGTTACTCTTGATATATCTTAATCTTCCTGCTCTTTACCAACAATACGGCCTACCTAATATCTGAAATGTCTCCATACTGACATAATGACTTACAATGAAATGGAAGTCAAGTTATCTATAACATTAATGGTTTTTTTTTAATTTATACTGTGTCCATATTGGATGTTCCTGGCATAGTGTTAAATTAAATAAACTCACACCTTTTTCAGCATTTCTTATGTTGCCTATATGCCTTAATTATGTAAAACAACAGTATGTGTGTTTTTGTATGTTAATATTTGAAAATTTTCTCAACGGTACAAAATTTCTGATGTATAAACAGATCCTTAACCAGGCATTCAGATTCTTATCACTTCATTTTAAAAGAGTTTTGCTACATGCATTTATTGAACTAATAATAATATCAATAACACTACAGCCAAACCTGGTTCAGAAATTAGTCAGTTAGGGATGGACCAGAAAATAATATGTCGTGCAAGAGTAGCTTACTTTTTATCTTTAACTAATAACCCATTCCAGCTTTGCTCGGGTAGACATGGAAAAAATAAAATATAGTTGGGTTACTAGTTAAAGATAAAATGGTAAGATGCACTTTCTCTTGTGGTTAGGTTATTCGGTGATAGAAGAGATAGAAAGACTATCCATCTTCTCACAAAACATGTTTTCTTTGTTTTAATGCAATACAGCAAAAAAAGCTTCTGGCATTCCAGTACAATTTGAAAGAGTAAATACAAAGATTATTGTGCGTCTTGATCGCAATACCATTTATTATCAGGTGAAACTGTATACTTCACTGGGTCACAAACGGATACTGGTAATTGTAACTTCATCCAAGTAGTCGTACAGAGCCCTTGGATTTCTCACACACTTTTGGATTTGGATTTTGATCACATTTGGATTTCTTCTGATAACAAACCAAGGGTCTTTTACTACTTTTTAGAGTAACTTTAACACTTACTAGTTACTTTGACTCCGATGGCATTATTTTCTGTCTTCTAATACCTCATTGTTATTTTCAGTGTACAGCACTGGACCATCCGGCCTTGACCTCCATCTACATAAAAGTAAATCTATGACAGCCAGTGCTCAGCGCAAATACATAAATCACATGTGTGAAAACGTCTTATATGTTAAGTGTTGGACTCGTGTACTTCTTAATCAAAATATATTTTGTTGATGTTATTTATACATTTAAACTATACTTTGTTTCTATTATTGAAAGACAACTGTTCTAATAATAATCTGATCTTAGCACCATGAGATTTCATTTAGTTACTCAATAATATTTTTTGTTGATAATTCATTGGTTATTACTGTACATTTGCATTATAAGTTTTACATTTATTTAATAAGAGCTTGTTTTGAAATTATATTCAGTGGAAAATTTACAGATTCCAAGTACTAAATATTGAACCAATGTAAGAAGTTTCTAAGCCCATACCGGCTTACTGTCTCAATGGTTCAATTACGATGAATGAGGTTAGGTGTTTATTTTCCCTACTTTTTATTATCCCATTAGAGATATATTTTGCAAGCTTTTTTATTCTCTGATATATTCGATATTGTGCTAAGATGTCAGATAGTCCATTGAACAGGATTGTATTGGAGTGTTTTAGAATACTTATAATCAATAGAGTTTGTGTTGTAATCCGTTTTACAGTGTCCTGATCTAGAAATGACTAGGTACTCATTGCATGACATACTAGCACTAATTTATCTATGTATTTATTATATATGTCTTTACAAAACTATATACTTACTATAGCGTTAACATCGTCAACATTTAGTAGATTCCTTTGTAATACTGCTGAATGAAAAGGTGCTCAAAATAGTTTAAACCATGCAATGCCGTATCTAGTCATATTTTATATGGCTTAAACATTCCATGAAACCTTAACACAACTTGTGAAGACTTTGATTGGTTCAACAGATGAAAACATTTTGTATATAGTTAACATTACTTGAGTACTACATTTCTAATTAGGACCACAGGGGATCTTACAAATTCACTGTTACATGCGGCATGTATTAATATCCATCCTGATCTGTCAGTTTGTATACTTAGCTTACATGTGTTTTAAGAAAATGCTTACAAATAACTTAGCCGTCTATGTTTCGAAAATTATAAGGAGTGCATGTTGTATGTAGTTTAGAAAATTCAATGGAGATTCTATCCCTTTGCCAAATATGTTCTGATTTTCGAATCAAGTGACAAGTTAAACATTTTAATGTCAATTTGTGTATTGTTGAAAATAAAAACGAAATTTGCGAATTACAATATTACTCGATTTCGATGTCAAATGATTGGAATATATCTGTGTATGAAATCTTAAATGTTTTTTCCAATTGTAAATATTAGTTTTGCTTCCTTGCACTATAATATAAATCTTACTAATTTATTGTAAAATATTACTATCCATTTTATGATCGGACAATGACGCGAGAGCCATATGTTTATGGAATGCATTGTCATTTAGGCACAAATTGAGTGCAAACAATTTGCAACAAAACAAGAAGAAAGTATTATAAGAACAGTTTATGAGTTCTGTTCTCTGATGCGATAATAATATATTTGTGCAAATGTAGATATTATGTATGTTGATGAATAAATAGCTAAAACTTGAAGGAGTTTTATTTCTTTTATCTATACACTTCTTCTGTACATGTGTTGACAGTGAACTCCTCCTAAACGGCTGAACCAATTTGAATGAATTTTTGTGTATGTGTTC
>DWTW01002811.1:0-10607 GCA_018246275.1 Papilio slateri
GTTGAGCTTTACCTTCTCGTTTACGAGTAACTTTTCTCTTCGTTGTTTTGAGTGAACTGAACAGTAAACTCTTGGCTCACTCATTTATGACATAACATCCGTTCTGACGCCGATAGGTATAAAAGTAATATCAATACATAATATAGAAAAAGATAAACTTTAACTCTATTAAAATACATTTAAACGTGTTCAAAACTTGGTATAAAATAATGTAGTATTTTCAATTCAATATTTACAAAAAAATAAACGACCCAGAGAAATTTCTCCGTAAAATAAGAACCGTTAATTTTTATTAACAGAATGGCGAAGCACTTAAAGTATCTCCTATCTATTGTATTATCGCGTAATATAATTATTTCTTAAAAGAAACTCGATTTTCCTGCCTGTTTACCTACCTACTTACATTTTAGCATCGGTGACAACGCTTAAATTAGTTACTTTTTGTACAATACGACCAGTATTCAATTGAGTGTTCAATAGCCAGCTTAACATGAGCTCTGCAGAATACTAAAATATTCGTCACCTCTAATTTATATAAGGGTCTTAGCAAATTAGCTTCGTTACATTTATTTGCAATAGATCTTGGCGAACGTCTAATTTGAAAACTATTTTAAACTTCAGTGCACTATTACGGCAGAGGTAGATTTTACTCTTTTACAGAGTAGATTTATTCTCATTGTTTCCGCAATGACTACAAGAAACGAATTCAGAAAGAGCTGGCAACTCCAAGTAATATATACAAATAAAAACACGACTCTGTATTGTATAAAAAAATCTATATTGTATAATTTAAGTTATATGAGGGCAGACGAACGTTAACGATAGTATCCAATTCAGGTACCCAGCGGTAGTGTACATATTGACAGTTATGAGGAACGCAGCGTGCAAGTGACATTATTAAGGGAACGAAAAGTATCATTTTGTACCATCACCCGTATCCTCCTCTTAAGTCTAGCGTCGTATGATATTTCTTTGAAAAACTTAGTCTTTCCTTAGTCTACCTTTACTTTTCTTCGGAATAAATCTAACGTTTGTCAGAAATAATTTCAGTTTACAGTCCTTAATGACAAAACTGTTTAGTGTTAAATCACGTTCTGTCGTAGACACGGCTTTGAAATTTTCCTCGGATAATATTTGTTACACAAAGAAGTTCTTAAGAATGAGCGGTCGACTTCTAATTTCATTTAATATTGGCGGTCAAGTTTACTGAGCTACAAGGAAAAATCATTTACGAATATTCATTAAAGAACAACTATTTTAATTTTATATTTATTTATTTCGATTCAAAATTATTGAAATATAGGACAGTATTTTTTTAATGGAAGTTCAGTCTAGCTTTCTAGCTAGTCTAGCTTTTGTATTCCCTCAGACATGTTACGGTCAAATATATGTATCAAATATATATCCATCATTGTTGCATACAGACACGTACCATTGCAAAACTATCCAGCAATTTATGTTTGAATTGTATTTCTATTATTTAACATTGAACTTTTTTATAATTGCACCATTTTACGTAACAATTATATAGAAAAAATTAAAAGTTTCAAACATTTACTACTTTTTTGGGTTAAAAGTACCAAAATCTCACAGAATACCGGTATAAAATAGTAACATGTATTTTAAAAACTTCTTCCGTCTGGTGTATCACTATTCAATTTCTACCAATTTCGTTGGGTTTAAAGAAATTCGCGACGACTTTTTTTTCTAAGCAACTGAAAAATGCAAACTTATTTCTTCAATCTGATTTCTATAGACCCTCTCTATGGAATCCTTTAGGGTACGAAGGATATTATAAGTCAAAATAAACAATTATAAATTTCGTTTACTCTCAATTAAACCATTTCTAATAAATTAACCTTCTAATGCGAAGAAACTCCCAACATCTATGAATTAAGCAACATTTACATTTTAATTGAATGCGACAAATAAATTGCTGGCTGTGTTGATACATCGCTAGGCAGTCTGATGTTTACTTTCAATTGACTATCGATTAGCTTGGAGCTATGTCGGTCGCTGGCACAATATTTATTCACTTGTTAGCATTACGTTTGTTTTCCAATTTAAAAAGAAAAAAACCTAAAAAGAGAATTGATGGCTATTCTGTTTGATGCGGCGAAAAGTTTTGACGAGTATTAGTTAAGTTGGTAAGATTCGTTTTTTTTTATAGTAATAGGTGGCAAACGAGCAAAGGGTTCACCTGATATCAAGTGAACGCTACCCATAGACATCTGCAAAAGCTGTGAGTTGCAGATGCGTTGCCTACCTTTTAATGAACAGAGAATGAGATAAACAGAAAAAAGGATACCTTTTCCTGTTCATCCTCTCCCCCGTCAAATCCTCTTCCCCTTTTCATCCTTTCCTTATTAGAAAATGATAGGAAGGGGGGAAAAGGAGTAGGATTAGGCCTCCGGCACGTCACTCATCAAGCGAAACGCAGAAATATTTCTTCTTTACGCCTGTCTTCTGTGAGGTCTATTTCACCGGCATGTCGTTGTTGCGGGCTCTACCACAGTTTCATTGTAATCAGTAAACTCTGAAACTATGAACCCGATTTTAATACTACTTTCATATAAAATATTCGTAGATAACAAGGATATATTATTTATCATTAATGTTTAATATTGAAAACCATACGGACGACTTCGGGCACGAACAGCTAGTCTACAATCCGAAAGACGATTTGCTCAGGCCACCGCAAAGTTGCAGTCTTATAATCTCATATTTCTATCACTTACAATTTTTTTCTTACTATACCCCAGAATACATAAACACGCTCATATAAATTTATGAAAAACATTACGTTATTTTAGTAAATTTAAAGAAGTAATAACATTAAGCTTCATAAACCCGAGCCCGGCACACTACAGGCAAGTATTTGCACCTTGTAATAAATATCCGCGCCACACATTTTCCTACATTAATTATTTATTAATGATGTTAGTTTGGGTCTTGACGCATTTACTCGTGTAACGCTCGCCGACCCAATTTTATACACGATGCTTCGTAATACGCAATAATTAAAAGAAAACAAATTTTATAAAAGAGCCTCGTAGGTAGTGATATCACGAGAGTTCACACGTACCGAAATACAAAACAGTTCAAGTAAAACATACGTTGTGAATATTTCGAATATTAATTCGTATCTACAAACGACACTTAAAAAGCGCTAATTTGTTTATAATCCTAACAGAATGGTCAAATCAGAGGCTGTTGAAACTGTCAGAATGCACTTTTTACTTGTGTTCTTTTTACAAATTAACATGATAAGTTACGAACTCATTGCTGTCTTAGTTTTCAAAGGAAAAATATTTTGACTTACCTAATTTTACACAGTCGCTGATATGAATAGTCCAAATCACCCTGGATTGGACTATACATACCAGTGACTGCACTGGTAACTTCGGATATGAAGCCATAATGCAGCTCATATAACACCCATACTTGTATAAGTATACTTTTAAAATGGAGTAATAATAAATATAAATAACTAAAAGCTTACATTAAAAGACCGGCGTTATAACAATTTCGCCTATGGATATGTAAATGTCGAAAAGGAAATACTTTTCAAATCATAATAAACTGTATGCGACGGTTTTTGGCAAGTTGAACGTTAGTCACAGCTTACAGAATTTACCATTCAACACGCACCACGTTTCAAATTGTCCGTGTCCATTGTGAATGTTTTTTGTGTGGATTAATGCTGCAAATTTTATATAGTTTAAGCAAATTTTTTCGTGCATGGATTGATTCATACGAGGATCAATTTTAAGAAAGTTATGGAAATAAAAATAATTGATTTTTTCGCAATATCGCGATCTCTGTTGTAAATCATTATTGCTTCCAAAATACTAATAAGTTTTAGGTCTTCTAAACAACCTGTAATTAAATAGAGAATATTGCGACTGTAGGGAGGTTAGATCTTGTTTAGTGGTCACACAGGTTGCTTAAATTATACCATAAATAATTTTAAGGATTACGGAAGTAACTAAGTTTCTTCCCCAGTGTACAGATATTATCCTAAATGATTTGTGTTCCTACCTCTGCATCCCTTTACCTTGGTTATATAATATTTTAGATAAGTATTATCTAAGTTACTAGATTATTATATTATTCCTTATTAAAGTAAAGCGGTTGGAAATCGACTTGCAATCGAAAGGAAGAAGGTTGACTATGACAGTCTTATCCTTATACAAATTTCATCTTTTCAAATTGTAATATTTTAAATGTAATTTGGAATTAATTTAAAATAGTATCTAAACAGAATCGAATTTTGTAGAGGAATTAGCAATGAAATATCTACCCTGACATTTGGTTAATGTAATAGGTTTTTAATATATATTACTAGCTGGCCCGACACACTTCGTTCCGCCTTAGGATTATTTTTGTATTATTTGCTGGATGGATTGCACTCTTGTCGAATTCTTTCATTGAAACCCGTAGAGATATACGACATTTTTCGTTTTGTTAATTTTCGTGAAATTTTCATATTTTGTATTACTCATTCTGCTATTGGGAGCCTCATGTTTGACAATTAATAAGTACGTAGCAATTACAACAATAATATGTGATATGTTAATGTGATTCGTGTGTAATTTAGGATCTTTTGGCTATCCAAACCTATGTTTTGATGCCTGTTAATTTTCAGGTCTTTTTGAATCAATATAATAACATTTTCGATCACTAATTAACTTGAATTCGTTTGTTTAAATGTATGCCCAATGTATGTCGATAAATTTACTTCAAAATAACCGAACGAAAAATAAACGAACAGCAATTTCTATCTCCCGGGGAATTTAAATGACGTTAATTTATATATCTCTCGTTAATTTATAGTTTATCATAACTGTGAGTCTCTTAAAGTTGTGATAAACCAGCTGTTGCCTGCGGCTTTGCGTGCATACGTTTCTTATTTTCTTCACTGCAAATTTTTGTAACTTGATTTCGCGTATAATACGTTGTAATAATAGATTTTGTCATTAAGTTATTATTTTCAACGTTGTAGTTTGTCGTGACAAAAGTTATTTTGCTACTTACCACTTGTTTTTATTTATATATAATAAATTTATACTAGATGCTGCCCGCGAATTCATTTACATTGTTTCTTCGAACTCGATCGAACTACCTATATACATTGCATGCATTGGATATTATGCTTTAATGTTTTTCCTATATGTGGGGAACAGTTTATTTTGGTTACCATTAGACCGATATTTTATATAGCCTATCGTTTGCGAATTACCAATGCCTTACTATATACCACTTTTAGTTAAGATCTTATGGCCTGCCTATCTTTTGCGTAATCACGTGTTCTTGCTATATACCAATTTTTATTAAGATCGGTCAAGCTGATCTTTAGTTTTAACGGACATCCAGACAGATAGATAGACAATTAAAAAAAATGGTAGAATTGATGTAATATATAATTAAAATTAATCAATAGAATTGATGTAAAATATGGTAGAATGTTTATAAGTCATAAAATGAAAATATATAAAAAAAAATTAGTAGGGATACAGACAGACTCTACAGATTTATATAGATTTAAAATTGTAACAGAGAAAGCAACAAAATGATATACAAGCCACAAACTAAGCCAGCGCCGAATTGTGTAAAACCATTGTCTTTAACGAGGCCTTCCGCGGATTCCCTTTACAATTTAACGTTACGAAGCAAATTAATAATTCCCTCTTTGAAGTGATGTTCAAATTCGTAACAAACTTCCTTGTCATTATGCCCTTATCCTCTTGTACGGAATTATTTAGACACCTTTGGTATATTAAATAATTCAGAAGGTAACGTTACGGTTACCTTTGAAATATGATATTCAAAGAACCAATAAACTAAATGGCTTAGACTACATTATATGTTGCATTTATTCACATCATCATCCTTATTTTCAGCATCATCGTCATCTCGTGATAATCTTCTACGGCCCAAGGATTCCCCAGTTCCAAAAAAGATTCGTAGCTATTCACAGCCAGTCCAATTTACGATGATTCTTGCCCCAAACTATCATATGAATGTCCTACACCGCGTAGAACACTAACAATAACTGATATTTAACGTCGTTAGGACTATGTTACATCGGAATTCAATTTTAGATAATTTAACATATTTTCGCCGTGGCCTTACCTAACATAAATATCTATAAAATTCAAGAAATTACTTTGCGCCGAGTACGAGAGCCCTTACCATTGTTAGAATAGTTATTTTTTTATATTTATAACGCTGGTAAAAAGAATACACCTAGTATTCCGAAGAACTGTTATGGAACAGGTATTGTTGTACCGTTGAGTTTCGTCATCACTTAACACGACAGAGCTCTAAATAATAACCACACAACCTAGATGGTTGGCATTATTCTACCGAGCTGTTTTTGCGTAACTTCCTTCCTCGCATAACCGTAATGTGTAATGATCTGTCGCAAGCGGTATTCCAAACCAATACGACCTAGGGTCCTTTAAAAACAGAGCGTACTGATTACATAAAGGCCAGCAACGCATCTACTGTGTTGCAAATATTCATGGACGTTGGTGATAACTTAGGCGACCCGCTGCTCGTTTGCTCACTACTAAAATTATTATTTTATTATTGGTCTTCCTACAAAAAATTCTGGGATTGTAATTTACATCAATAAAATAGGTAAAAAGAAACATAGCGATAGACCAATGGATTAATAGAAAACTGGAGTTAAAAACAACAAAGGATATCTTTAGGCAGGTATTTAATTTAAATAACCCAATGTATTTTAAAAATAAAACACCACACTATGCTCGCAACAAAAGCCATTTGCATTCACAGCTTCTAGAAAATGAATAGAATTACCAATGCGGGCATCACATATTTGCTTTGTCTATTGTGTGTTTGTTACCAGAATCACATTCATGTCTATAATAAATAGTAACTTTGCAGTGACGTTGCACATTCTGATTCTCGCATCCTTTCGGACCACTACATATTTCCAGTTCTTACAACGTACAATCCTCTATTATATATCTCTTTAACTCTATTAATTGTTCATCAATAATTCCCAAATTCTAGTAACATAAATAGAGGCAACTCATTGCACAAACGCAATTACATTCACACAAATACACACATGTACACACGAAAGAACGATAGAGACTATTTTACATATTATTTTCCATATTTTTTCATGTATTTTTATTTGTAATTCCAATCACAGCTTTTCTATTTGTAAACAAATCCTTAAATTTGTCAATTTAAGTAAAAGTCTAATATTATATAATCGATATTCCTTATGGTATCCCCTCGGACCTCTAGATTTTCGCAAACAAATTTATTTTATTTTATTTATTTATTATCTTTTATTTAGCATTGTTTATTATTTACCATTTATTTATTATTTTATTAATAAAGATTCTACAAACTGAGTTTACGTCTTCTTTCTTACTAATTTTAATAAAAAATCTCATTATGTCTTCCTATTAGAACTAAAATATAGAATTCTTTATTCATTGTATTGAATCCAGAGAAAAGTTAAGTAATCATATTGGAACCCTTGTATGTTTTCTTTAAATAAGAGATTATACAAACCGAATACCCGTTTGAGACGAAACGTTTCGCGCGGTAAAGCAGAACAAATAAACGTTGCTCAGAATAAAAGATGGGACAAGTTGGGTTCCGAAATAAATTTGCAATTCTATGTTGAAAACTTTATTTTTCTTAAGAGTCCTACAAGTTGTACGAAGATTGGACTTCCATTTATTGTTTAATTGCATAACATTGAAGTATTTGAAGACGTCTTTTAAAAAACACATACAATAATTACTTTTAAAATGATTTGTAAACACCATTCGAAGCGGTTAGATACGATTAATTCAATAGTTAGATAGAATGGCCGATTTGTTTGTTTGGTAATATATTACATTATGTCAAATAACTATCTTCCGTCAACATCCGCTAAAACAAGAATAGTGAGATTGTTTTTTTTGTGCCTGGCTTGTCACTGTTAGCCTACAGGAGGCTTTCACAGATTCACCGGGCTTGAGGTGGCCGAGCGCAGAAGGCGCTTAGCCTAAACCTCTTTAAGAGTAACTAAGCTCAAGGGTTCAGCCAGCGTTTACAATGTAAGCGCAAAAAAATGTGTTTATTTACGACATGACGTTAGAAACCTCTAAAATTATCAGTATTTCTCTACTATATCACGCATATATTATACACATAAACATTCCTCTTCAATCACTCTATCTAAAAAACTGCATCAAAATCCGTTGCGTAGTCTTAAAGATCTATGCATACATAGGTACAGACAGACAGCCGACAAGTCGCTTCCGACTTTGTACTACTATGTAGTGACAATGGTGTCCAACCTAACGAACCTAGCCTATTATTATCTTCTATTATAACTCAAAATTTAACGTAAGCAAAATATCAGTTCACAAATTTACATACACAGTTTATAAACTGACGAGAAACGTCAAATTGAGAAGGATTCATTTTGTTGCTAACAGTTTATAATATGTCTAGATCGATTATAAATTGACAAAGTTTATAATCGGCCGGTGAGATCTACAGAGTGTCCGGAAATGGCGTGTATAACTGAAGACCACAGATTCCTTGGCCGAAAATATGTCAAGTTTTAAAAAACTACACATTTTTTATAGTTTGCGGGCTAAAAAAAAATAGAAAAATAAAATTATCAACTTCACTTTAAGATTTAACACGGAAGAATTCTGATGATTTTGGGGAGCTTAAACCCCTTAGCTCTCTATACCCGCCACTGTTTCTCACTGTTAGTGTTGTTAATTTCAGAATCTGATTCTTGTTTCGAGATTATAAACAAATGCAAGAAGGACATTCAAGGAGATTTCTTCGCGACAAGTATTCCGGTAAACATACTAATTATTAATTTGTCAGATCACGGCTATGGTCATATATATTTCTCGCATATATCGACACTTACGCTTACAGACAACCCTGTTTCCAGCCAGACAGCACCCGGTCGGTCGTCATTGAGGACCTGCCTTTGGGGGATTCCTGCATGTTCCGACTGACCGGCAAGTACGGCGTCACGCAGATCAAGTATCGCACGCCGGAGTGTTACGACATCGAGGGCTGCATACCATGTATGTTTTTTTTTTGTAATAATTTGAATTAATCACGGTATTCAACTAGAATACCGTGATTAATTCAAATTGAGTTTGCTTGAGGTAATCGCATTCAGATGGCGAATGCAGGGTGTATCTGACACTTGACGATTGACATATACATCAAAGTATAAATGTGATTTCTCTTTGGGGATTACATAGGAAAGTTTAAATTTGTGTTTGGTATCTATATTTACAAATGAAAAATCTAAAATTAATTTAAGACATTCAATGCCGATTAGTATACTCACTATATATACGATATGCACTCGTTTTGTCTGTATTAAGAAGAGATTCACTAATTGTGGCCATGTCGATAGTTTTAGTATCAAACGAAAATTGGTGGTGGGTACAGATATTCTATTAAAAAAATTAAACCCACGGAGCAGGGTAGTTGGCCTACCAGTAAGTACGCCAACAACACAGCGCAGTGAAGTGGTACAATTATTTCTAATTTAGCTTTCAATTTGTTAAAAAAATGGTTAAAATTGGTCCAGCAGTTTCAGAGCCTATTCGGTACAAACAAACAAAGTCGTTCCTCTTTATAATATTAGATTGCGGACTTTATAATATGAGATTATAAATGGTGAGTTTGAGCATTTACTATCATCAAAAGAACTGTTCCGATTTATTTTACGTGTCTTAGCACCTGAATTACTACCGCTAGCGCGCTTAGAAGGGCCAGACTTCTTATTCAGAATGAGGTGTTTTAATAATCAGTTATGTAAAAACCACTCGCGAGAATCCAAAAACGCGCTCTGCAAACTGAGAAATTGGTCTTTGTGGCTACTAAGGCAACGTGTACTAGCTACGAGAGCTAACGGCGTACCGAAGCTTAGAAAACAGACGAGCGCGAAGCACGGTGCTGTAGGTTTGCCACCAACTCGTCCACGGCGCGATCGGCATTGAATGTGATTTCCACAACACCACCCCCTATGGGGTCCAAAACTGTAATTTAAGGTAAAACCAATCAATTGTTTTCTTTAAGAATATAATGGCCACATAATTTTTAAACATATAGTACTTTCACTTTTCCATACAATAATATTTCACCCTTTTCGACTCACCACTCTTTGAAGGAAGCTTAGTGTAAATTTGACGATCCTAGATGCAGTAGTTTCGGTTTTCTTTCTGTTCTTTTTTTTGATATATGTAGATATGAAATCAATTCCTGTTATTTTAAATATTTCAGTGCCAGAAAAATTCAGAAACGTGTCTGTGGACATATCGGAGGCGTACGGCGGCGGCCGGCGCGTGCGTGTGAGCTGGGCGCGGCCGCGGGTCTCGCCGATTACGTACAACGCGACGCTATATGCTGACACCATTTACAATGTGATCGTACCAGGAGTGAGTACTTGTTAAAATTTTATTTATGAATTACATAGGAAGAAAGAAGGATGGTAATAAGGAATCACTAATTCTTCTGTGACTTTTAAAGATGACAATCGAGCATGCGGTTTACCTGATGACCACCGTCCATCCGCAATGTAGGGG